>JAXIVJ010002643.1:0-105966 GCA_036785665.1 Chirona hameri | reverse complement strand
TTTTTTTTTTTTTTTATTTTTTTTTTTTTTTTTGGTTTTATAATTTTTTTTTTTTAACGGAACTGCCATGGCTAAAGTTTGGGAGGGGCGCCGTCTCCCGCCCCCGGTCCCGATGTTTTTTTTTTGGGGGGGGGGGGCAAGCGCCCCCAATGCCCCCGTTCCCGGGCCTATGGCCATTTCGCATGTTTAGTTTAAAATAGTGCAAAGTAAGCAATACAGTTATAATAAAGTCAAGTAATAGTGCAAAGTAAGCTTAGTGATGAGCATGATTCGATGCAATACCTCTTCAACTCCCTACTTTACGTCTTTCGACTAAAATTGAAACAATTCAATGAACAAGGAGAAATACTAAATGTAATATGCCTAAGTATTAGCTCAATTTAACCAGAAAGTCAGTAGGTAAATATGGGAGATAGTGGTGGTGCGCCAACAACAAATGCAATTGCTACGCGCAGTTTACGTCTCCATCTGGTGCGAAATAGTTGTGTCGTGTGATTCGGGCTCGTGAGTGTAGTGCAAGTGGTTGTGTTTATGCGTGTTGGGCTGGGGGATTTGCTGTGAAGGGGTTGGAGTAAAATGTATAGGTTTGGAAGGAGGTGAGAATATTTACAATTTTCCACTATTACCATTTGATATCGTGGTAGTGTCGGCCTGTGCACCAGCCACTAAGGCATCTTGGTGCAGATAATGACCTACATCCCAATCCGGTATTGTAATACTTGCTTCTATTAATTTTTTTGAGGTGTCAAAACATTCCTTACATAGTTTGTCTCATTTTAATTTTGAAGGTTTATACAGTCAACAACTGTGTGGGTTTATCTATGTTTGTATATAATTATTAACATAAGTTCCGCTGCTAGTTGCCAGCAACATTGGAATGAGTGAACAACATTGATTTAAGCATTGGAACCAATCAGATGTTTGAACACTGGATATTGATATCATGAAGCGCATTGCCTTTGTTGGACAAAATGCCAGTATCATAGCCCAGTTGGTGAAATGTGGCATAAACATTTACAGGTAAAAGTCAAATCTCAATCTTGTGACATGTCCTAACCCAGGAATTTGCATGCTATCAGAATGTATATTATACTGACACATGGTGCTTTAATGTATCAGTATCAGTATTGTTAACATTCTGATAGCATGAAAAGTCTTGAGGGTAGGATGTGTCCATGGTTGCAGCAGTTTACCCTGTTGAAAGATCCATTAGGTTTGATACTGCTGCCTGCTGAAGTACCTAATGTTAATGTTACTTGTTAAAACAGAGTGAGTATGGGATGGTCTCATGCCTGCTTTTTATTTGGTTATGACTGTTAGCATTTATGTCATGTACTAAGACGATCTCTGATGTTACAGATAATGAATAATACCACAACAGCAGCTGTGCCAGCTGTTACTGAAGCCGTCAATACCTCAGAGCCAGATGGTGAGTGTTCAGAACCTGCAGACATTGTGCTGATGATGCGTGAGCAGCATTGAATTTTTAACTCAAGAGCCAGGTGGTGAGTGTTCAGAACCTGCAGACATTGTGCTGATGATGCGTGAGCAGCATTGCATTTTTTGTTTCATGACCTGGTCCCGGAGAGTAAAAATCCATAAGTGGAGATTAAAATTGTCTTGTTAGGAAAATGAATATTTACATTTTTGAGAGGAAAAAATACTTGGAAACAAAAAAAACATCCTGATTTATAATAGATATTAAATCCTTGTGAGGAAAATGAAATTTTATTTTAACTACAATGTCATTGGTAAGATCAGGTGAAAAAGAGCAATTTTGCAGAAAAAAATGAAGAGAGCATAATTTTTTGGACCCCAAAAGTCCAGAAAATGGACCAAATTCCAAGACTGCATGAGACATGAGTGCAGAGTGGAGACATTGTGGTGATGCTGTGTGAGACATGAGTGCAGAGTGGAGACATTGTGGTGATGCTGTGTGAGACATGATCGCTTATTTTCAGCTGATGCCTTAGATGACCAGCTGCATGGTTCTTGTTTGGCTTTCTCTTGCCACCTTCAATTTATGTACAAGGTGGGCGGGTTAAGCTCAGGTCCATTAGTGCATCCCCAATCTTATAGTTAAAGTAAAAATCAGTTTTTCTCATCTTTTTTCATTCTTATAGTTTCATTTAAGCTTATTCTCATTCAGAATTGTAGCACCCTTAGGTTGGCATTTCCTCTGCTAGATGGCCCTCTGTTCCTCTGCTAGATGGCCTTCTGTTCCTCTGCTAGATGGCCCTCTGTTCCTCTGCTGGATGGCCCTCTGTTCCGTTCCTCTGCTGGATGGCCCTCTGTTCCTCTGCTAGATGGCCTTCTGTTCCTCTGTTCCTCTGTTGGATGGCCCTCTGTTTCTCTGCTAGATGGCCCTCTGTTCCTCTGCTAGATGGCCTTCTGTTCCTCTGCTAGATGACCCTCTGTTCCTCTACTGGATGGCCCTCTGTTCCTCTGCTAGATGGCCTTCTGTTCCTCTGCTAGATGGCCCTCTGTTCCTCTGCTAGATGGTCCTCCTCTGTTCCTCTGCTAGATGGCCCTCTGTTCCTCTGCTAGATGACCTTCTGTTCCTCTTTTGGATGGCCCTCTGTTCCTCTGGCAGATGGCCCTCTGTTCCTCTGCTAGATGACTCTCTGTTCCTCTGCTAGATGGCCTTCTGTTCCTCTGCTAGATGACCCTCTGTTCCTCTGCTAGATGGCCCTCTTCCTCTGCTAGATGACCTTCTGTTCCTCTGCTAGATGGCCCTCTGTTCCTCTGCTAGATGGCCCTCTTTTCCTCTGCTAGATGTTTCTCTGTTCCTCTGCTAGATGACCCTCTGTTCCTCTGCTAGATGACCTTCTGTTCCTCTGCTAGATGGTTGTTCCTCTGCTAGGTGGCCCTCTGTTCCTCTGCCGGATGGCCCTCTGTTCCTCTGCTAGATGGCCTTCTGTTTCTCTGCTAGATGGCCTGTTCCTCTGCTAGATGGCCTTCTGTTCCTCTGTTAGATGGCCCTCTGTTCCTCTGTTAGATGGCCCTCTGTTCCTCTGCTAGATGACCCTCTGTTCCTCTGCTAGATGGCCTTCTGTTCCTCTGCTGGATGGCCCTCTGTTCCTCTGTTCCTCTGCTGGATGACCTTCTGTTCCTCTGTTAGATGCCCCTCTTTTCCTCTGCTAGATGGCCCTCTGTTCCTCTGCTAGATGGCCCTCTGTTCCTCTGTTCCTCTGCTGGATGGCCCTCTGTTCCTCTGCTAGATGGCCTTCTGTTCCTCTGCTAGATGGCCTTCTGTTCCTCTGCTAGATGGTTGTTCCTCTGCTAGATGGTTGTTCCTCTGCTAGATGGCCCTCTGTTCCTCTGCTGGAGGGCCCTCTGTTCCTCTGCTGCATGGCCCTCTGTTCCTCTGCTAGATGGCCTTCTGTTCCTCTGCTAGATGGCCCTTTGTTCCTCTGCTGCATGGCCCTCTGTTCCTCTGCTAGATGGCCTTCTGTTCCTCTGTTAGATGGCCCTTTGTTCCTCTGCTAGATGGCCCTCTGTTCTTCTGCTAGATGGCCTTCTGTTCCTCTGTTCCTCTGCTAGATGACCTTCTGTTCCTCTGTTCCTCTGTTAGATGGCCTTCTATTACTCTGCTAGATGGCCTTCTGTTCCTCTGTTCCTTTGTTAGATAGCCTTCTGTTCCTCTGCTAGATGGCCTTCTGTTCCTCTGTTCCTCTGTTAGATGGTCTTCTGTTCCTCTGCTAGATGGCCTTCTGTTCCTCTGTTCCTCTGCTAGATGGCCCTCTGTTCCTCTGCTAGATGGCCTTCTGTTCCTCTGTTCCTCTGCTGGATGGCCCTCTGTTCCTCTGCTGGATGGCCCTCTGTTCCTCTGCTAGATGACCCTCTGTTCCTCTGCTAGATAGCCCTCTGTTCCTCTGCTGGATGGCCTTCTGTTCCTCTGTTCCTCTGCTGGATGGCCCTCTGTTCCTCTGCTAGATGACCCTCTGTTCCTCTGCTAGATGGCCTTCTGTTCCTCTGCTAGATGGCCCTCTGTTCCTCTGCTAGATGGCCTTCTGTTCCTCTGTTCCTCTGCTGGATGGCCCTCTGTTCCTCTGCTAGATGGCCCCCTGTTCCTCTGTTAGATAGCCCTCTGTTCCTCTGCTAGATGGCCCTCTGTTCCTCTGCTAGATGGCCCTCTGTTCCTCAGCTAGATGGCCCTCTGTTCCTTTGCTAGATGGCCTTCTGCTCCTCTGCTAGATGGCCCTCTGTTCCTCTACTGGATGGCCCTCTGTTCCTCTGCTAGATGGCCTTCTGTTTCTCTGTTAGATGGCCCTCTGTTCGTCTGCTAAATGCCCCTCTGTTCCTCTGCTAGATGACCTTCTGTTCCTCTGTTAGATAGCCTTCTGTTCCTCTGCTAGATGGCCCTCTGTTCCTCTGCTGGATGGCTCTCTGTTCCTTTGCTAGATGGCCTTCTGTTCCTCTGTTAGATGGCCCTCTGTTCCTCTGCTAGATGGCCCTCTGTTCCTCTGCTAGATGGCTTTCTGTTCCTCTGCTAGATGGTCCTCTGTTCCTCTGCTGGATGGCCCTCTGTTCCTCTGCTAGATGGCCTTCTGTTCCTCTGTTAGATGGCCCTCTGTTTCTTTGCTAGATGGCCTTCTGCTCCTCTGCTAGATGGCCCTCTGTTCCTCTACTGGATGGCCCTCTGTTCCTCTGCTAGATGGCCTTCTGTTCCTCTGTTAGATGGCCCTCTCTTCCTCTGCTAGATGGCCCTCTGTTCCTCTGCTAGATGGCCTTCTGTTCCTCTGTTCCTCTGTTAGATGGCCTTCTGTTCCTCTGCTAGATGGCCTTCTGTTCCTCTGCTAGATGGCCTTCTGTTCCTCTGTTCCTCTGCTAGATGGCCCTCTGTTCCTCTGCTAGATGGCCTTCTGTTCCTCTGTTCCTCTGCTGGATGGCCCTCTGTTCCTCTGCTGGATGGCCCTCTGTTCCTCTGCTAGATGACCCTCTGTTCCTCTGCTAGATAGCCCTCTGTTCCTCTGCTGGATGGCCTTCTGTTCCTCTGTTCCTCTGCTGGATGGCCCTCTGTTCCTCTGCTAGATGGCCCTCTGTTCCTCTGCTAGATGGCCTTCTGTTCCTCTGCTAGATGGCCCTCTGTTCCTCTGCTAGATGGCCTTCCGTTCCTCTGTTCCTCTGCTGGATGGCCCTCTGTTCCTCTGCTAGCTGGCCATTTGATCCTCTGTTAGATAGCCCTCTGTTCCTCTGCTAGATGGCCCTCTGTTCCTCTGCTAGATGACCCTCTGTTCCTCAGCTAGATGGCCCTCTGTTCCTTTGCTAGATGGCCCTCTGCTCCTCTGCTAGATGGCCCTCTGTTCCTCTACTGGATGGCCCTCTGTTCCTCTGCTAGATGGCCTTCTGTTCCTCTGTTAGATGGCCCTCTGTTCGTCTGCTAAATGCCCCTCTGTTCCTCTGCTAGATGACCTTCTGTTCCTCTGTTAGATAGCCTTCTGTTCCTCTGCTAGATGGCCCTCTGTTCCTCTGCTGGATGGCTCTCTGTTCCTTTGCTAGATGGCCTTCTGTTCCTCTGTTAGATGGCCCTCTGTTCCTCTGCTAGATGGCCCCCTGTTCCTCTGCTAGATGGCTTTCTGTTCCTCTGCTAGATGGTCCTCTGTTCCTCTGCTGGATGACCCTCTGTTCCTCTGCTAGATGGCCTTCTGTTCCTCTGTTAGATGGCCCTCTCTTCCTCTGCTAGATGGCCCTCTGTTCCTCTGCTAGATGGCCTTCTGTTCCTCTGTTCCTCTGCTAGATGGCCTTCTGTTCCTCTGCTAGATGGCCCTCTGTTCCTCTGCTAGATGGCCCTATGTTCCTCTGCTAGATGGCCTTCTGTTCCTCTGCTAGATGGCCTTCTGTTCCTCTGCTAGATGACCTTCTGTTCCTCTGCTAGATGGCCCTCTGTTCCTCTGCTAGATGGCCTTCTGTTCCTATCACACAGTGATAGCTCTGCCCTATCACACAGTTATAGCTCTGCCCTATCACACAGTTATAGCTCTGCCCTATCACACAGTTATAGCTCTGCCCTATCACATAGTTATAGCTCTGCCCTATCACACAGTTATAGCTCTGCCCTATCACATAGTTATAGCTCTGCCCTATCACACAGTTAGAGCTCTGCCCTATCACACAGTTAGAGTTCTGCCCTATCACACAGTTATAGCTCTGCCCTATCACACAGTTATAGCTCTGCCCTATCACATAGTTATAGCTCTGCCCTATCACACAGTTATAGCTCTGCCCTATCGCATAGTTATAGCTCTGCCCTATCACACAGTTATAGCTCTGCCCTATCACACAGTTATAGCTCTGCCCTATCACACAGTTATAACTCTGCCCTATCACACATTTATAGCTCTGCCCTATCACACAGTTATAGCTCTGCCCTATCACACAGTGATAGCTCTGCCCTATCACACAGTTATAGCTCTGCCCTATCACACAGTTATAGCTCTGCCCTATCACACAGTTATAACTCTGTCCTATCACACAGTTATAGCTCTGCCCTATCACACAGTTAGAGTTCTGCCCTATCACACAGTTATAGCTCTGTCCTATCACACAGTTATAGCTCTGCCCTATCACATAGTTATAGCTCTGCCCTATCACACAGTTATAGCTCTGCCCTATCACACAGTTAGAGATCTGCCCTATCACACAGTTAGAGCTTGCCCTATCACACAGTTATAGCTCTGCCCTATGCCACAGTTATAAGCTCTGTCCTATCACACAGTTATAGCTCTGCCCTATCACACAGTGATAGCTCTGCCCTATCACACAGTGATAGCTCTGCCCTATCGCACAGTTATAGCTCTGCCCTATCACACAGTTATAGCTCTGCCCTATCACACAGTTATAGCTCTGCCCTATCACACAGTTATAGCTCTGCCCTATACCACAGTTATAGCTCTGCCCTATCACACAGTTATAGCTAGGCCCTATCCCACAGTTATAGCTCTGCCCTATCACACAGTTATAGCTCTGCCCTATCACACAGTTAGAGTTCTGCCCTATCACACAGTTATAGCTCTGCTACTGTTACCTCCTGTCTACCCAGCCCTACTGTTACCCCCCCCCCCCCCCTGCCTACCTAGCGTTACTGTTACCCCCCCCCCCCCCCTGCCTACCTAGTTTTATTACTGCCTGGCTGTATACCATGTGTTATGTGCCATTCACTGTCTTTTGGAGAATCACATATAGCTAGTAATGTTAGGCATCCTCACCTGTCTGTCTTATCCCTCTGTAGCATTTATGTACTATGCAGTACCTATGCAGTACCTATGCAGTGGCTCTGTGGAGCCTCTTAATCAAGTACATCCTCATCTCTGTACTCTGTGGGATCTGTATTCTCTTAGGTCTCTTTTCTATCCCACTGAATCCTCTTACTTAGCAGCTTCTCTGCCTCGGTAACCCCTTCTCCATGACACCTCCCACATCTCATGTCCCTGCGGGTGTCCTTATCGGTAACCCCTCCTCCATGCCACCTCCCACATCTCATGTCCCTGCGGGTGTGCTCCTTCTCGGTAACCCCTCCTCCATGCCACCTCCCACATCTCATGTCCCTGTGGGTGTCATCTTGACATCACTGGTTTGCTTGCCTAACCTTACCTTGCCTAGCAGCTTCTCAGTAACCCCTCCATGACACCTGTCACTCCTGACACCCCACACTCTGTCTCGGAGGCCTCATATGATGCCTACCCGACACCCTACGCTGTGTCTCTGTGGCCATTTCAGACTGTGGTTAGGTTATCTAACCTGACCTTGCTCAGCAGTCTCTCTGTAACCCTCCATGGCACCTCCACACTGGCATGTCTCCGCCTTGTCTCTGAAACTCTGTGTTTATGATCCCTGTCCAGCCCGGTCCCTGTGCCGTCCTCCAGGACTCCCACACCCCAGCCCTGTCTATGTTGTAACCCTCCAGGACTCCCACACCCCAGCCCTGTCTATGTTGTAACCCTCCAGGACTCCCACACCCCAGCCCTGTCTCTGTGCCGTCCTCCAGGACTCCCACACCCAGTCCTGTCTCTGTGCCGTCCTCCAGGACTCCCACCCCAGCCCTGTCTCTGTGCCGTCCTCCAGGACTCCCACCCCAGCCCTGTCTCTGTTGTAACCCTCCAGGACTCCCACCCCAGCCCTGTCTCTGTGCCGTCCTCCAGGACTCCCACCCCTGCCCTGTCTCTGTGCCGTCCTCCAGGACTCCCACCCCTGCCCTGTCTCTGTGCCGTCCTCCAGGACTCCCACCCCTGCCCTGTCTCTGTGCCGTCCTCCAGGACTTCCACCCCTGCCCTGTCTCTGTGCCATCCTCCAGGACTCCCACCCCTGCCCTGTCGCTGTGCCGTCCTCCAGGACTCCCACTCCAGCCCTGTCTATGTTGTAACCCTCCAGGACTCCCACCCCTGCCCTGTCTCTGTGCCGTCCTCCAGGACTCCCACCCCAGCCCTGTCTCTGTTGTAACCCTCCAGGACTCCCACCCCAGCCCTGTCTCTGTGCCGTCCTCCAGGACTCCCACCCCTGCCCTGTCTCTGTGCCGTCCTCCAGGACTCCCACCCCAGCCCTGTCTATGTTGTAACCCTCCATGACACTTCTCGCGACAGGCATCGTCACGCCAATGGTGGCCCTTCCCGGCGAGGAGAGCTACATCTTCCTGGAGACGGTGTCCCTCCATGACACCCTCCCTCTCCCTCCCGACAGGCATCGTCACGCCAATGGTGCCCCTTCCCGGCGAGGAGGGCTACATCTTCCTGGAGACGGTGTCCGCTCAGGCGATAGCCGGCGCCTTCGTCTGGGCGGCGCTGCTCATCACCGTCCACCAGATCTACCAGCACCTACGCTTCTACACCAACCCTGCCGAACAGCGATGGATCGTCCGCATACTGTTCATTGTGCCCATCTATGCGTTCGATTCGTGGCTCAGTCTGCTGTTCTTCAACAAGAATAATTACTACATCTACTTCAACACCGTCCGTGACTGCTATGAAGGTGGGTACGGCAGAGGGTCAGGGGGTTGCAAGCGGGTGATTAAGGTGTTCTCGTTGTGCGATTTGCGCCGGTGGGTGAAAGTTTGCCAGCAAAATGGGTAGCATTTGCTTTCCGGTGATGTACATCAGAAATAATTGTGCCTCTACGTGACATTTTCCCAACCGTTGGCTATTACCATGTCAGCTGGTTTCGATAGATTAAAACCAGTGTCGCAAATAAACTTTGCCAGCTGCTGCAAGCCCTTGACCTTAGAAACTTGACATTTTATCTCCTTTTTCTTCCTTTTTCTTCCTCACATTTCATGATGCAAATAATACGAGATAGTAAAGTATTTGCTCTGAAATCTTATCGAACCGATTGGTTTGCCCTCACTGCGTCAGTACATATGGTTTTGTTGACTTAAAACCTTCTGTCAGTGCAGTGGATGCTGAGAGGCATAACGGCCGAAACACACCACTCGCGGCCAAATCGCGGCCCGCAAGCAAATCGCTCCTCGCGCCATGGGCCAGATCTCATGCGAATCGCGTCCCGCGTGCAAATCGTGGCTCACTCATGAATCGCCTGGAGATTGCTCTGGAATCGGAGGAATGCATATAATACAATTCACATGCCTTTGAGTTTTCTTCGCATTCCGGAGATGTTATTCAAGGCCCTATAACAACATGTTATTGTTGAGGGCTTAAGTTGGCAGCTAGCTTCCGCACGTGACTTACTTACCGGTACTTACTCCATATTTATTGTGGAGAACCTTGAGATCAAATTCGCCAACGTCTTGATTCAAACCGCCAACCAAATCGATACAAATCTGTTGTTTATTTGCGCAACAAAGCTCAAGGCCGACGCCAGCTGATGCCATCTCGCGTCTGTCTCGCAAGTCATGGTGCGGAAAAGTTGTCAGCTCTTGTTGAAATACACGTAACTTTTCCCATGCTGGCAAATCGCTTACAATATAGCTGTCGACGCGAGACCCGCGATTCCAACGCGATTCTGGAGCGGGACTGGGCGCAATTTCTGAGCGGATGCGGGGCGAGACGCACGCGAGAAAAGTTCCGTGTATTTCAACGGGAGTTGCGAGACGCGATTTGTACGCGAGGGTGCTGTGTTTCAGCTTTAACACTCACGCTGTGATTCCCCCGTTATAGCACGAGCTGGACCTTACAATCCTGTTATTGCTGGGATTACACGCTGTGATTCCCCCGTTATAGCACGAACCGGACCTTACAATCCTGTTATTGCTGGGATTACACGCTGTGATTCCCCCGTTATAGCACGAACCAGACCTTACAGTCCTGTTATTGCTGGGATTACACGCTGTGATTCCCCCGTTATAGCACGAGCTGGACCTTACAATCCTGTTATTGCTGGGATTACACGCTGTGATTCCCCCGTTATAGCACGAACCGGACCTTACAATCCTGTTATTGCTGGGATTACACGCTGTGATTCCCCCGTTATAGCACGAACCGGACCTTACAATCCTGTTATTGCTGGGATTACACGCTGTGATTCCCCCGTTATAGCACGAACCGGACCTTACAATCCTGTTATTGCTGGGATTACACGCTGTGATTCCCCCGTTATAGCACGAGCTGGACCTTACAATCCTGTTATTGCTGGGATTACACGCTGTGATTCCCCCGTTATAGCACGAGCTGGACCTTACAATCCTGATATTGCTGGGATTACACGCTGTGATTCCCCCGTTATAGCACGAGCTGGACCTTACAATCCTGTTATTGCTGGGATTACACGCTGTGATTCCCCCGTTATAGCACGAACCGGACCTTACAATCCTGTTATTGCTGGGATTACACGCTGTGATTCCCCCGTTATAGCACGAACCCGACCTTACAATCCTGTTATTGCTGGGATTACACGCTGTGATTCCCCCGTTATAGCACGAACCGGACCTTACAGTCCTGTTATTGCTGGGATTACACGCTGTG
The DNA here is from genome assembly GCA_036785665.1 of Chirona hameri. Taxonomy (NCBI): domain Eukaryota; kingdom Metazoa; phylum Arthropoda; class Thecostraca; order Balanomorpha; family Balanidae; genus Chirona; species Chirona hameri. The sequence continues at coordinate 95,056 of JAXIVJ010002643.1, read as the reverse complement.
ATTCCCCCGTTATAGCACGAGCTGGACCTTACAATCCTGTTATTGCTGGGATTACACGCTGTGATTCCCCCATTATAGCACGAGCTGGACCTTACAATCCTGTTATTGCTGGGATTACACGCTGTGATTCCCCCGTTATAGCACGAACCGGACCTTACAATCCTGTTATTGCTGGGATTACACGCTGTGATTCCCCCGTTATAGCACGAACCGGACCTTACAATCCTGTTATTGCTGGGATTACACGCTGTGATTCCCCCGTTATAGCACGAACCGGACCTTACAATCCTGTTATTGCTGGGATTACACTCTGTGATTCCCCCGTTATAGCACGAACCGGATCTTACAATCCTGTTATTGCTGGGATTACACGTTTAGTTTAGTTTAGTTTATTGCACATAATCAGCCACAGGCAACATCACCCACTAACGGCCGAAGTCAATAAAACCCCACCACCCACCCACTCCACCCAACATGCACACTCACATACACACGCACATATATACACACACAAATATGCCTATATGTAAACATAAAAATTAGTTCGCTGATGAATAAATAAATTATAACAAAGATAAATAAAAGCATGTATAAATAAAAGTACACGGCTGTAAAGCAGAGTCGCCTAAAATATTATGAGTGTAAACATCGAAATGAATATGAACACATAAAGTAACATCTCGTTTGCACTTCACATCATATATGTGCCCACACTGGCTGCGAAATCAAGCAAATTTGACCGAAAGAACTGTGATGGCTGGAAAAAGTCCTCAGCCGGCTTCTTGAGCATAAAATTGTAAGGTCCAGCTGTGATTCCCCCGTTATAGCACGAGCTGGACCTTACAATCCTGTTATTGCTGGGATTACACGCTGTGATTCCCCCGTTATAGCACGAACCGGACCTTACAATCCTGTTATTGCTGGGATTACACGCTGTGATTCCCCGTTATAGCACGAACCGGACCTTACAATCCTGTTATTGCTGGGATTACACGCTGTGATTCCCCCGTTATAGCACGAACCGGACCTTACAATCCTGTTATTGCTGGGATTACACGCTGTGATTCCCCCGTTATAGCACGAACCGGACCTTACAATCCTGATATTGCTGGGATTACACGCTGTGATTCCCCCGTTATAGTACGAACCGGACCTTACAATCCTGTTATTGCTGGGATTACACGTTGTGATTCCCCCGTTATAGCACGAGCTGGACCTTACAATCCTGTTATTGCTGGGATTACACGCTGTGATTCCCCCGTTATAGCACGAACCGGACCTTACAATCCTGTTATTGCTGAGATTACACGCTGTGATTCCCCCGTTATAGCATGAGCTGGACCTTACAATCCTGATATTGCTGGGATTACACGCTGTGATTCCCCCGTTATAGCACGAGCTGGACCTTACAATCCTGTTATTGCTGGGATTACACGCTGTGATTCCCCCGTTATAGCACGAACCGGACCTTACAATCCTGTTATTGCTGGGATTACACGCTGTGATTCCCCCGTTATAGCACGAACCGGACCTTACAATCCTGTTATTGCTGGGATTACACGCTGTGATTCCCCCGTTATAGCACGAACCGGACCTTACAATCCTGTTATTGCTGAGATTACACGCTGTGATTCCCCCGTTATAGCACGAGCTGGACCTTACAATCCTGATATTGCTGGGATTACACGCTGTGATTCCCCCGTTATAGCACGAGCTGGACCTTACAATCCTGTTATTGCTGGGATTACACGTTGTGATTCCCCCGTTATAGCACGAACCGGACCTTACAATCCTGTTATTGCTGGGATTACACGCTGTGATTCCCCCGTTATAGCACGAACCGGACCTTACAATCCTGTTATTGCTGGGATTACACGCTGTGATTCCCCCGTTATAGCACGAACCGGACCTTACAATCCTGTTATTGCTGAGATTACACGCTGTGATTCCCCCGTTATAGCACGAGCTGGACCTTACAATCCTGTTATTGCTGGGATTACACGCTGTGATTCCCCCGTTATAGCACGAACCGGACCTTACAATCCTGTTATTGCTGGGATTACACGCTGTGATTCCCCCGTTATAGCACGAGCTGGACCTTACAATCCTGTTATTGCTGGGATTACACGCTGTGATTCCCCCGTTATAGCACGAACCGGACCTTACAATCCTGTTATTGCTGGGATTACACGCTGTGATTCCCCCGTTATAGCATGAGCTGGACCTTACAATCCTGTTATTGCCGCTATCTGCGATCAGCACGGGGTCGAGAGGGAGGGTACACCACCTACTAACGGTGTACTCGGCGCTGGCTCAGGCCCGACGAACAGCCGTGGTCGCCGGCTGGGTGATAGTCGAATTGTAGTCAATGCTGGAGTGGAATTGTAGTCAATGCTGGAGTGGAATTGTAGTCAATGCTGGAGTGGAATTCAATAGTGTTCGATAACCAACTGCCGGCTGTTGCTGAATTATAAACATTCTCGATTCAATTCGTGATTCACGTCTGCCTTGCCAATGTGCTGACGAGGGTGCGGGACAGAGTCTGATGACATGTATAAACCGGCCTGGCTGCTGCCCACCGTTCCGCCAATACGCGATGAAGTAGCATTCCACAAACATGACGTATACATGTGACTACCTGTGTGACGAATATAACAGCCTGATGTGGCCTCGCGAGGGTTACACGAGCCTTCCTAGCAGCCTGATGTGGCCTCGCGAGGGTTACACGAGCCTTCCTAGGAGACACGGTGGCCTCGCGAGGGTTACACGAGCCTTCCTAGGGGACACGGTGGCCTCGCGAGGGTTACACGAGCCTTCCTAGGAGACACGCTGGCCTCGCGAGGGTTACACGAGCCTTCCTAGGAGACACGGTGGCCTCGCGAGGGTTACACGAGCCTTCCTAGGAGACACGGTGGCCTCGCGAGGGTTACACAAGCCTTCCTAGGGGACACGGTGGCCTCGCGAGGGTTACACGAGCCTTCCTAGGAGACACGCTGGCCTCGCGAGGGTTACACGAGCCTTCCTAGGAGACACGCTGGCCTCGCGAGGGTTACACGAGCCTTCCTAGGAGACACGCTGGCCTCGCGAGGGTTACACGAGCCTTCCTAGGAGACACGCTGGCCTCGCAAGGGTTACACGAGCCTTCCTAGGAGACACGGTGGCCTCGCGAGGGTTACACGAGCCTTCCTAGGAGACACGCTGGCCTCGCGAGGGTTACACGAGCCTTCCTAGGAGACACGTTAGCCTCGCGAGGGTTACACGAGCCTTCCTAGGAGACACGGTGGCCTCGCGAGGGTTACACGAGCCTTCCTAGGAGACACGGTGGCCTCGCGAGGGTTACACGAGCCTTCCTAGGGGACACGGTGGCCTCGCGAGGGTTACACGAGCCTTCCTAGGAGACACGCTGGCCTCGCGAGGGTTACACGAGCCTTCCTAGGAGACACGGTGGCCTCGCGAGGGTTACACGAGCCTTCCTAGGAGACACGGTGGCCTCGCGAGGGTTACACAAGCCTTCCTAGGGGACACGGTGGCCTCGCGAGGGTTACACGAGCCTTCCTAGGAGACACGCTGGCCTCGCGAGGGTTACACGAGCCTTCCTAGGAGACACGCTGGCCTCGCGAGGGTTACACGAGCCTTCCTAGGAGACACGCTGGCCTCGCGAGGGTTACACGAGCCTTCCTAGGAGACACGCTGGCCTCGCGAGGGTTACACGAGCCTTCCTAGGAGACACGGTGGCCTCGCGAGGGTTACACGAGCCTTCCTAGGAGACACGCTGGCCTCGCGAGGGTTACACGAGCCTTCCTAGGAGACACGTTAGCCTCGCGAGGGTTACACGAGCCTTCCTAGGAGACACGGTGGCCTCGCGAGGGTTACACGAGCCTTCCTAGGAGACACGCTGGCCTCGCGAGGGTTACACGAGCCTTCCTAGGAGACACGTTGGCCTCGCGAGGGTTACACGAGCCTTCCTAGGAGACACGCTGAGCTTAACAAGTCGAGACATCGCTTACGTGGATAATTATTCGTGCTTTCCGAAAGCATCGACTTGCAAGGAATGCAAGAAGTAACGAATTGCTACAAATAAAGGAATTAATGCAATACAATGTAGCATTGACCGGCTGAGCCTGAAAGGCATACAATTGAGGTGAATAGCCTCAAGTATCAAGCTCAAGCTCAGAAATTATATGTGAAATATGAATGAACAATATCAGATACATGAAGCCCATTTGATGCGTGGGTGCTGAGTTTGAGTCGATACGACCTGTGTCACGGCCGATACGGCCATAGTCGATAGTCATAGTCATAGTCGATACGGTCTGTGTCACTAGATCCAGTGGCACCTGCTTTGTGCAGCTGCTCGGAGAGATATGCCGGCTGGTACTATGTGGTGTTCTATTTCTGTGGTGTCCGTGGTCTACCGAGTGTCGTGTGGGTCAGGTTCCGCTGACCAGGGGGATATAAAGCAGGCCTTGGTCGGGAATAATCTCTCCGGGGACGCGGCGCTGGTCGCCGTCAGACGGTGTACCTCCGCTGAGTTGTGTGCGTCAGGTCAGTCATTCATGTGCGCCGCCTTCAGTCAGTGGGGGATGGATGGGATGGGCGTTGAGGGGATACTGAAGGGGTCAGCAGGCTCGGCCAACTAGGTTCGGTTATGTTACAAATAGTATAAGCTAGCTAACTATATCAAGTCACGAGCTAAATGACGGGGTTAACCCGCGCGGCGCTGGGTCTCCATCCGAACGCCCGGCGCGGGGGGGTAAATTTTACCCCCCTCGTATCTTCGGAACCAATAACCGCAGCGAGACGCGCAAGGCGGCGATCGAAAGCTCTCAGTGAGAAGAATCTAACGCGTACCCGAAATTCTTAAAATAAGGTCACATGTCAGGTCCCGGTCAGGTCAAGTGTCAAAATTTAAGTATTTGGGTTTTTGGGCTATACTTTCGATCCAAAGCCTTATGTTGCAACTATTATCTCACAAAGTGCTCCCAACTGTATAATGCATCTCCTGCATAAGTAAAAGTGAAATTGTAAGCAAAGGTCAAGATCAGGTCACAAAAGGTCACAGGTCTACGAAAGCCATGCGACACATGTTGTATGGGTTATTTTACACGTATAATTCGATAGAAGCAGCCATTTTTACAGCCTGACCCCATATAATGGTCCTCAGGTCAAGGTCAGGCAATAATAAGGACAATATTTTAAATTAATTAATCTAAATAAACATTGCATGTTTCTAGACTAGTTTTGTCTTAGAAATACAGTGGTGGCATGTATTTGTCTGTATCTGGTCAGTAAAAGCCAAAAAACGCAAATTAAAAAAATGACGTCATGAGTTACTTATACTTCGAGAGCTATAAGTCAGTCAAAAATAAAGATATTGCTTTGAAATTTGGTTTCAGCATCGTTCATACTCGGTTCTCTATTATTTCTTCCGGTTTTTTGAAAATCTTTAAAAAAAACTTTGTGGAAATTCTTCCAAAAAAAAATCTTTTTTTTTTCATTTTTGGGGGGTCGAAAACCCAAAATGTTGAAAATCCGAGATAGCCATTTTAAAGTCAATGTTATTTTCTGTCTTTTGACGCATTTTATTTGCGAGTTGCAATGACATGCTATACTCTACGATTTTTCAAACATTTAACGTTTTTTCACCAAAAATAACATGACATAACGTCACTAAAACGTCATTATCTCCCCAAAAGTTTCACGGATTTCAGCAAAATTTTGGCAGAAGACGTAGAATTGATGCACCATAAGGTACCATAAGTTTCACTGTGATATCTTTCATAGTTTTCAAGTTATTGATAAAATCAAGGAGGGGGGGAGGGGGTAAAATTTACCCCCCCCCCAGCGCCGCGCGGGTTAAGTAATTATGGTTTATGGTAGCGTATGCCTTCTTCTCCGGACAAAGTAATCCCAGCGATAAATGAGTCTGGCAAAACTGCACCTCGTCGTGAAATAGCAGTTCTGTTTCGGCCTCATCTAACGCAGATTGAGGCTTAGTATTTACTGTATCGATTTGTTTTTAATCTCTCAAAGCGCTTTAGAACGATGTCTGTTTCTCGTCAACTATGTCTATTCAGAGTGCATCGGACACGCTGACCGTTGTTCGTGACGGGTGTCGTTTTTTTTTTCTCGTTTGGAGCGCTGCCAGTGCCGCGTTATTAGATTCAGAATTCAGACGAGTTCCGTGGTGCCTGATTCAGAATTCAGACGAGTTCCGTAGTGCCTGATTCAGAATTCAGACGAGTTCCGTGGTGCCTGATTCAGAATTCAGACGAGTTCCGTGGTGCCTGATTCAGAATTCAGACGAGTTCCGTGGTGCCTGATTCAGAATTCAGACGAGTTCCGTGGTGCCTGATTCAGAATTCAGACGAGTTCCGTGGTGCCTGATTCAGAATTCAGACGAGTTCCGTGGTGCCTGATTCAGAATTCAGACGAGTTCCGTGGTGCCTGATTCAGAATTCAGACGAGTTCCGTGGTGCCTGATTCAGAATTCAGACGAGTTCCGTGGTGCCTGATTCAGAATTCAGACGAGTTCCGTGGTGCCTGATTCAGAATTCAGACGAGTTCCGTGGTGCCCGAGTCGGCGCTGCGTTCTGTTAACACTTAACCGTCTGATCTTATCTCAATCTCCGACATTTACGGATACACGGCCTCCGAGGTACCGATACGTTCCCAAATACAATGCGGGTTTACTATGCAGATACATGCGATTCTTTACGGCTGCGTATAGGTCGCACGGATTATAATGCTCTGTACGACATGATGTACGGATATTACGCGGGCAAATTAACGAAGCCCTCTGTTCATGTAGAGATGAAGCCTACGGATAATACGCGGGCAAATTGACGAAGCCCTCTGTGCATGTAGAGATGAAGCCTACGGATAATACGCGGACAAATTGACGAAGCCTCTGTTCATGTAGAGATGAAGCCTGTCTACGCCGCTGAACATGGTGATAAAGCCTGACATGAGCTCGGTGCCCGGACATAGGCCGTTCAACATTTCATTAGCGCCATTGGACCGCTTGGCTTAATGTCGAGGATCCCCTGGAGGTTTGTATCGCGTGGTTCAAGCGAGGACTCGGTGACATTGCCATCTTCATCACGTGACCTTGGATGCCGTCACGCGACCTTGCACGTCATTATGTGACCTTGGGCGATATCACTTGGCATTCGGGACCTATTAGACTCGTGAGAGATTACAGGACTGGTCGCCTGCTGCCTCTGGAGGGGAGCTTAGGAGCGGAAGGACAGGAAGGCAGGGGAGTGTGTTGATGGTGGTCCTGAGACGTTCTGTCACTGGCAGCAGGACGGATTGGAGGGGGAGGGGAGTGGAGGGGGGAGGGGACGGGGACGGACGGGGAGAGGGTGAGGGGGGTTCGGGACTGGCCGACCTCTACAATCGATGACCTCTCCGTCGGTGTCGTGTCACCTGTTGTCCTACGCTGTCCTGTCAGCCATGGCTCGGTTTTACTCTTCCTATCTTGTGCTCTGCGTTACTCTGCTCGGCTCTGCTCTGCTCTGCTCTGCTCTGCTCTGCTCTGCTCTGCTCTGCTCTGCTCTGCTCTGCTCTGCTCTGCTCTGCTCTGCTCTGCTCTGCTCTGCTCTGCTCTGCTCTGCTCTGCTCTGCTCTGCTCTGCTCTGCTCTGCTCTGCTCTGCTCTGCTCTGCTCTGCTCTGCTCTGCTCTGCTCTGCTCTGCTCTGCTCTGCTCTGCTCTGCTCTGCTCTGCTCTGCTCTGCTCTGCTCTGCTCTGCTCTGCTCTGCTCTGCTCTGCTCTGCTCTGCTCTGCTCTGCTCTGCTCTGCTCTGCTCTGCTCTGCTCTGCTCTGCTCTGCTCTGCTCTGCTCTGCTCTGCTCTGCTCTGCTCTGCTCTGCTCTGCTCTGCTCTGCTCTGCTCTGCTCTGCTCTGCTCTGCTCTGCTCTGCTCTGCTCTGCTCTGCTCTGCTCTGCTCTGCTCTGCTCTGCTCTGCTCTGCTCTGCTCTGCTCTGCTCTGCTCTGCTCTGCTCTGCTCTGCTCTGCTCTGCTCTGCTCTGCTCTGCTCTGCTCTGCTCTGCTCTGCTCTGCTCTGCTCTGCTCTGCTCTGCTCTGCTCTGCTCTGCTCTGCTCTGCTCTGCGTTCTGCTCTGCGTTCTGCTCTGCGTTCTGCTCTGCGTTCTGCTCTGCGTTCTGCTCTGCGTTCTGCTCTGCGTTCTGCTCTGCGTTCTGCTCTGCGTTCTGCTCTGCGTTCTGCTCTGCGTTCTGCTCTGCGTTCTGCTCTGCGTTCTGTCTGCGTTCTGCTCTGCGTTCTGCTCTGCGTTCTGCTCTGCGTTCTGCTCTGCGTTCTGCTCTGCGTTCTGCTCTGCGTTCTGCTCTGCGTTCTGCTCTGCGTTCTGCTCTGCGTTCTGCTCTGCGTTCTGCTCTGCGTTCTGCTCTGCGTTCTGCTCTGCGTTCTGCTCTGCGTTCTGCTCTGCGTTCTGCTCTGCGTTCTGCTCTGCGTTCTGCTCTGCGTTCTGCTCTGCGTTCTGCTCTGCGTTCTGCTCTGCGTTCTGCTCTGCGTTCTGCTCTGCGTTCTGCTCTGCGTTCTGCTCTGCGTTCTGCTCTGCGTTCTGCTCTGCGTTCTGCTCTGCGTTCTGCTCTGCGTTCTGCTCTGCGTTCTGCTCTGCGTTCTGCTCTGCGTTCTGCTCTGCGTTCTGCTCTGCGTTCTGCTCTGCGTTCTGCTCTGCGTTCTGCTCTGCGTTCTGCTCTGCGTTCTGCTCTGCGTTCTGCTCTGCGTTCTGCTCTGCGTTCTGCTCTGCGTTCTGCTCTGCGTTCTGCTCTGCGTTCTGCTCTGCGTTCTGCTCTGCGTTCTGCTCTGCGTTCTGCTCTGCGTTCTGCTCTGCGTTCTGCTCTGCGTTCTGCTCTGCGTTCTGCTCTGCGTTCTGCTCTGCGTTCTGCTCTGCGTTCTGCTCTGCGTTCTGCTCTGCGTTCTGCTCTGCGTTCTGCTCTGCGTTCTGCTTTGCGTTCTGCTCTGCTCTGCTCTGCTCTGCTCTGCTCTGCTCTGCTCTGCTCTGCTCTGCTCTGCGCTGCGCTGCGCTGCTTTATGTTCTCCGTTTTACCCCATTGTGTGTCCTCTGCTCTATGTTGTCTAGGCTCTGTGTGACACGGATGTGTTATCCTTGCTATTCAAACCTCCGCCGGGGTTCTGGTCTTCCTCGGCCGGCGCTCTCTGGCCGGCGCTCTGGCGCTCTGGCCTGCCTCTGTGCGGCACTGATGTGTTATCCTTGCTATTCAAACCTCCGCCGGGGTTCTGGTCTTCCTCGGCCGGCGCTCTCTGGCCGGCGCTCTGGCGCTCTGGCCTGCCTCTGTGCGGCACTGATGTGTTATCCTTGCTATTCAAACCTCCGCCGGGGTTCTGGTCTTCCTCGGCCGGCGCTCTCTGGCCGGCGCTCTGGCGCTCTGGCCTGCCTCTGTGCGGCACTGATGTGTTATCCTTGCTATTCAAACCTCCGCCGGCGCTCTGGCCTGCCTCGTTTTGCGCTATGCGCCCCGGGCGGTTGAAGATGGGGTGAAGTGGGATTGTGCCATTGTTATCTGCTGCAACTTCCGGTCTGGAATAGCGCATTCGCGGCTTGACTGACGGCTTTGTTACTGAAAGAGGGAGTTCGAGAATGACATTGGCTAACGCAGGGCGTAGTATCAAGTCTGTTTTAGGTAAGTCAAGATACCTTGGCTATATTATATTTTGGTTATTCTTTCATGCAATGGTATTCTTTGCGGCGAAGAGACGTCGCCTGATGGGTTTCACGGATGACAATTTCGGCTCCTATTCTATGTATGTAGCTAAACCGCCAGATAACTTGGCCGCCATTTCCGTCTCCAGCCACCGTGTGGAAAGCGTGGCCTCTCACCTCACTGACTCTGACCTCTGACCTATCGAATATCGATATATCAGGCGCTGTGACGTCACCACCGTGTGGCATTTCACCTCACTGACTCTGACCTATCGAATATCGATATATCAGGCGCTGTGACGTCACCACCGTGTGGCCTCTCACCTCACTGACTCTGACCTATCGAATAGCGATATATCAGGCGCTGTGACGTCACCACCGTGTGACATCTCACCTCACTGACTCTGACCTCTGACCTATCGAATAGCGATATATCAGGCGCTGTGACGTCACCACCGTGTGACATCTCACCTCACTGACTCTGACCTCTGACCTATCGAATATCGATATATCAGGCGCTGTGACATCACCACCGTGCGACCTCTCACCTCACTGACTCTGACCTCTGACCTATCGAATAGCGATATATCAGGCGCTGTGACGTCACCACCGTGTGGCCTCTCACCTCACTGACTCTGACCTCTGACCTATCGAATATCGATATATCAGGCGCTGTGACGTCACCACCGTGTGGCATTTCACCTCACTCACTCTGACCTCTGACCTATCGAATAGCGATATATCAGGCGCTGTGACGTCACCACCGTGTGGCCTCTCACCTCACTGACTCTGACCTATCGAATATCGATATATCAGGCGCTGTGACGTCACCACCGTGTGGCCTCTCACCTCACTGACTCTGACCTCTGACCTATCGAATAGCGATATATCAGGCGCTGTGACGTCACCACCGTGTGGCATCTCACCTCACTGACTCTGACCTATCGAATAGCGATATATCAGGCGCTGTGACGTCACCACCGTGTGGCCTCTCACCTCACTGACTCTGACCTCTGACCTATCGAATAGCGATATATCAGGCGCTGTGACGTCACCACCGTGTGGCCTCTCACCTCACTGACTCTGACCTATCGAATATCGATATATCAGGCGCTGTGACGTCACCACCGTGTGACATCTCACCTCACTGACTCTGACCTCTTGCCTATCGAATAGCGATATATCAGGCGCTGTGACATCACCACCGTGTGGCATCTCACCTCACTGACTCTGACCTCTGACCTATCGAATATCGATATATCAGGCGCTGTGACGTCACCACCGTGTGGCCTCTCACCTCACTGACTCTGACCTATCGAATAGCGATATATCAGGCGCTGTGACGTCACCACCGTGTGGCCTCTCACCTCACTGACTCTGACCTATCGAATAGCGATATATCAGGCGCTGTGACATCACCACCGTGCGACCTCTCACCTCACTGACTCTGACCTCTGACCTATCGAATAGCGATATATCAGGCGCTGTGACGTCACCACCGTGTGGCATCTCACCTCACTGACTCTGCTTTCCTCTTACCTATCGAATAGCGATATATCAGGCGCTGTGACATCACCACCGTGTGACATTTCACCTCACTGACTCTGACCTATCGAATAGCGATATATCAGGCGCTGTGACATCACCACCGTGTGACCTCTCACCTCACTGACTCTGACCTCTGACCTATCGAATAGCGATATATCAGGCGCTGTGACGTCACCACCGTGTGGCCTCTCACCTCACTGACTCTGACCTATCGAATATCGATATATCAGGCGCTGTGACATCACCACCGTGTGACCTCTCACCTCACTGACTCTGACCTCTGACCTATCGAATATCGATATATCAGGCGCTGTGACATCACCACCGTGCGACCTCTCACCTCACTGACTCTGACCTCTGACCTATCGAATAGCGATATATCAGGCGCTGTGACGTCACCACCGTGTGGCCTCTCACCTCACTGACTCTGACCTCTGACCTATCGAATAGCGATATATCAGGCGCTGTGACATCACCACCGTGTGGCCTCTCACCTCACTGACTCTGACCTCTCTGACCTATCGAATATCGATATATCAGGCGCTGTGACATCACCACCGTGCGACCTCTCACCTCACTGACTCTGACCTCTGACCTATCGAATAGCGATATATCAGGCGCTGTGGCATCACCACCGTGTGACCTCTCACCTCACTGACTCTGACCTATCGAATATCGAATATCGATATATCAGGCGCTGTGACGTCACCACCGTGTGACATCTCACCTCACTGACTCTGACCTCTGACCTATCGAATATCGATATATCAGGCGCTGTGGCATCACCACCGTGTGACCTCTCACCTCACTGACTCTGACCTCTGACCTATCGAATAGCGATATATCAGGCGCTGTGGCATCACCACCGTGTGACCTCTCACCTCACTGACTCTGACCTATCGAATATCGAATATCGATATATCAGGCGCTGTGACGTCACCACCGTGTGACATTTCACCTCACTGACTCTGACCTCTGACCTATCGAATATCGATATATCAGGCGCTGTGACGTCACCACCGTGTGGCATCTCACCTCACTGACTCTGACCTATCGAATAGCGATATATCAGGCGCTGTGACGTCACCACCGTGTGACCTCTCACCTCACTGACCTCTGACCTCTGACCTATCGAATAGCGATATATCAGGCGCTGTGACGTCACCACCGTGTGGCCTCTCACCTCACTCACTCTGACCTCTGACCTATCGAATATCGATATATCAGGCGCTGTGACGTCACCACCGTGTGGCATCTCACCTCACTGACTCTGACCTATCGAATAGCGATATATCAGGCGCTGTGACGTCACCACCGTGTGGCCTCTCACCTCACTGACTCTGACCTATCGAATAGCGATATATCAGGCGCTGTGACATCACCACCGTGTGGCATCTCACCTCACTGACTCTGACCTCTGACCTATCGAATATCGATATATCAGGCGCTGTGACATCACCACCGTGTGACATCTCACCTCACTGACTCTGACCTATCGAATAGCGATATATCAGGCGCTGTGACGTCACCACCGTGTGACATCTCACCTCACTGACTCTGACCTCTTGCCTATCGAATAGCGATATATCAGGCGCTGTGACATCACCACCGTGTGACATCTCACCTCACTGACTCTGACCTATCGAATATCGATATATCAGGCGCTGTGACGTGACCACCGTGTGGCATCTCACCTCACTGACTCTGACCTCTTGCCTATCGAATATCGATATATCAGGCGCTGTGACGTCACCACCGTGTGGCCTCTCACCTCACTGACTCTGACCTCTGACCTATCGAATAGCGATATATCAGGCGCTGTGACGTCACCACCGTGTGGCCTCTCACCTCACTGACTCTGACCTCTGACCTATCGAATAGCGATATATCAGGCGCTGTGACGTCACCACCGTGTGGCATCTCACCTCACTGACTCTGACCTATCGAATAGCGATATATCAGGCGCTGTGACATCACCACCGTGTGACATTTCACCTCACTGACTCTGACCTCTGACCTATCGAATAGCGATATATCAGGCTCTGTGACGTCACTACCGTGTGGCATTTCACCTCACTGACTCTGACCTCTGACCTATCGAATAGCGATATATCAGGCGCTGTGACGTCACCACCGTGTGGCATCTCACCTCACTGACTCTGACCTATCGAATAGCGATATATCAGGCGCTGTGACGTCACCACCGTGTGACATTTCACCTCACTGACTCTGACCTCTGACCTATCGAATAGCGATATATCAGGCTCTGTGACGTCACTACCGTGTGGCATTTCACCTCACTGACTCTGACCTCTGACCTATCGAATAGCGATATATCAGGCGCTGTGACGTCACCACCGTGTGGCATCTCACCTCACTGACTCTGCTTTCCTCTTACCTATCGAATAGCGATATATCAGGCGCTGTGACGTCACCACCGTGTGGCATCTCACCTCACTGACTCTGCTTTCCTCTTACCTATCGAATATCGATATATCAGGCGCTGTGACGTCACCACCGTGTGACATCTCACCTCACTGACTCTGACCTCTTGCCTATCGAATATCGATATATCAGGCGCTGTGACGTCACCACCGTGTGGCATCTCACCTCACTGACTCTGCTTTCCTCTTACCTATCGAATAGCGATATATCAGGCGCTGTGACGTCACCACCGTGTGGCATCTCACCTCACTGACTCTGCTTTCCTCTTACCTATCGAATATCGATATATCAGGCGCTGTGACGTCACCACCGTGTGACATCTCACCTCACTGACTCTGACCTCTTGCCTATCGAATATCGATATATCAGGCGCTGTGACGTCACCACCGTGTGGCATCTCACCTCACTGACTCTGACCTCTGACCTATCGAATAGCGATATATCAGGCGCTGTGACGTCACCACCGTGTGACCTCTCACCTCACTGACTCTGACCTCTTGCCTATCGAATAGCGATATATCAGGCGCTGTGACATCACCACCGTGTGGCCTCTCACCTCACTGACTCTGACCTCTGACCTATCGAATATCGATATATCAGGCGCTGTGACGTCACCACCGTGTGGCATCTCACCTCACTGACTCTGACCTATCGAATATCGATATATCAGGCGCTGTGACGTCACCACCGTGTGACCTCTCACCTCACTGACTCTGACCTCTGACCTATCGAATAGCGATATATCAGGCGCTGTGACGTCACCACCGTGTGGCATCTCACCTCACTGACCTCTGACCTCTGACCTATCGAATAGCGATATATCAGGCGCTGTGACATCACCACCGTGTGGCATTTCACCTCACTGACTCTGACCTCTTGCCTATCGAATAGCGATATATCAGGCGCTGTGACATCACCACCGTGTGGCATCTCACCTCACTGACTCTGACCTCTGATCTATCGAATAGCGATATATCAGGCGCTGTGACATCACCACCGTGTGGCATTTCACCTGTGTGGGACGACCGTGGGCCGCCGAAAAAGAGCCGAGGAAGCCAGCTATGCGGCGCGGCGGCTCGGGGGAAATCGGCTGCAGATCTGCTGTGCGGATCGCGGGTGCCCTGATTGGCTATGGAGCTATTTCTGCACGTGCCGCGTGCTCGTGCGCGGGCCTGGCACGGTGCCAAGAACAGCAGGCAGACTGCATCGCAGATAGAGGGAGGGTAGATAGAACATTGTGTTTGCTGTGTTATCGGGGGTAGCGTTACGTGACAACCTTCTGCGCTGTAGAGCTGAGAAACGTGGTGGTATTTTTTTAACCCTGGTTATCTGTCACGGGAACGGAAACAAAGTGTTGAAATTCATTGTGGGATTCCGCAGGATTCGGCCAGCAACTCTGTGGCGTGTGGCTGGCTAAAAGCGCCGCCAGTATCGTGGGAAGGACCTTGAGTCGCTCGCTCGGTTCACTGCCCGTGGCGTGTGGGATCGTGAACACCCGAGTCGTGATTCGTGAACCGTGCGCCGACACTCGAACCACCGTGAACCGTTGTCTAGGAATCGCCTTTGAATACTGTGCCTACCGCTGACGTGGTGTCCGGTGGTCGGGGCGGCTCGCGGTTGGGGCGGCTCCCATATGTAGTAAGCACGGACAATGCTCACTCGCGTCTGGTTCACGGCGGGTTTCTCAGGAAAACGGCTTTACGTCGACCGTGCCGCGGTGACAGTGATATTACGTCTGCAGCTGAAATGCTAACCAAGCGGCGTGATGCAATTCCCACGCGGGCGAGAGAACGTTTTCCTCCCAGTTATAGCGGAAAGTTTGAAGGAATGTCGTTACGTAGCTCTGTTTAAGACTTCGAAGGGATGTGTTATCTCAAACGAAATGGTATAAAGTCCTTTTGGTGTTTTCGTTATGATATAGGACCGATTGGATATGTCCCCAGAAACATTCCCCTTTCCCCATTGTTGTGTTGTTCACGATAATTTAGACTCTGAATAGTCACCAACATCTCTCAACTTGGAAAGCTTGCGAGATGGTCACTTTTTCCCGTGGTTAATGCCAGCAGCGGTTGGAACCTGTCTCGGTTCGCTGGAGTTCAGAGCAGAACCGACTGTTCTCCGGTGTGTGCTCTGGCGTGGTCAGCCATTCCAGCCGCCGCCGCCTGGCTTCTTTCTATCCTCCTTCTTTACCCTCCCACCACTCCTGATGCACGGTATAGGCGTGACAAACCAGACACCATTGGTCAACTGTTTCGTCCGTCCAGCGGCGACGCTGGTCCGTAGTCGCTGGTCACTCACCACTGGCTGGTGGTCTGTGATTGGTGGTCTGGCTGATGGTCTGTGTTTGGTGGTCTGTGATTGGTGGTCTGGCTGGTGGTCTGGCTGGTGGTCTGTGATTGGTGGTCTGTGATTGGTGGTCTGGCTGGTGGTATGTGATTGGTGGTCTGGCTGGTGGTCTGGCTGGTGGTCTGTGTTTGGTGGTCTGGCTGGTGGTCTGTGTTTGGTGGTCTGTGATTGGTGGTCTGGCTGGTGGTCTGGCTGGTGGTCTGTGATTGGTGGTCTGGCTGGTGGTATGTGATTGGTGGTCTGGCTGGTGGTCTGTGATTGGTGGTCTGGCGGGTGGTCTGGCTGGTGGTCTGGCTGGTGGTCGGGCTGGTGGTCGGGCTGGTGGTCTGGCTGGTGGTCTGTGTTTGGTGGTCTGGCTGGTGGTCTGTGATTGGTGGTCTGGCTGGTGGTCTGGCTGGTGGTCTGGCTGGTCGTCTGATTGGTGGTCTGGCTGGTGGTCTGTGAGTGGTGGTCTGGCTGGTGGTCTGTGATTGGTGGTCTGGCTGGTGGTCTGGCTGGCGGTCTGGCTGGTGGTCTGGCTGGTGGTCTGGCTGGTGGTCTGGCTGGTGGTCTGGCTGGTGGTATGGCTGGTGGTCTGGCTGGTGGTCTGGCTGGTGGTCTGGCTGGTGGTCTGGCTGGTGGTCTGGCTGGTGGTCTGGCTGGTGGTCTGGCTGGTGGTCTGGCTGGTGGTCTGGCTGGTGGTCTGGCTGGTGGTCTGGCTGGTGGTCTGGCTGGTGGTCTGGCTGGTGGTCTGGCTGGTGGTCTGGCTGGTGGTCTGGCTGGTGGTCTGGCTGGTGGTCTGTCTGGTGGTCTGTAATTGGTGGTCTGGCTGGTGGTCTGGCTGGTGGTCTGTGATTGGTGGTCTGGCTGGTGGTCTGTGATTGGTGGTATGACTGGTGGTCTGGCTGGTGCTTTGGCTGGTGGTCTGGCTGGTAGTCTGGCTGGTGGTTTGTGATTGGTGGTCTGGCTGGTGGTCTGGCTGTTGGTCTGTGATTGGTGGTCTGACTGGTGGTCTGTGACTAGTAGTCTGGCTGGTGGTCTGGCTGGTGGTCTGGATGGTGGTCTGGCTGGTGGTCTGTGATTGGTGGTCTGGCTGGTGGTCTGTGATTAGTGGTCTGGCTGGTGGTCTGTGATTGGTGGTCTGGCTGGTGGCCTGTGATTAGTGGTCTGTGATTGGTGGTCTGGCTGGTGGTCTGTGATTGGTGGTCTGTCTGGTGGTCTGTAATTGGTGATTGGCTGGTGGTCTGGCTGGTGGTCTGGCTGGTGGTCTGGCTGGTGGTCTGTGATTGGTGGTCTGGCTGGTGGTCTGTGATTGGTGGTATGACTGGTGGTCTGGCTGGTACTTTGGCTGGTGGTCTGGCTGGTGGTCTGGCTGGTAGTCTGGCTGGTGGTCTGGCTGGTGGTTTGTGATTGGTGGTCTGGCTGGTGGTCTGGCTGGTGGTCTGGCTGGTAGTCTGGCTGGTGGTCTGGCTGGTGGTTTGTGATTGGTGGTCTGGCTGTTGGTCTGGCTGGGGGTCTGTGATTGGTGGTCTGGCTGGTGGTCTGTGATTAGTAGTCTGGCTGGTGGTCTGGCTGGTGGTCTGGCTGGTGGTCTGGCTGGTGGTCTGGCTGGTGGTCTGGCTGGTGGTCTGTGATTGGTGGTCTGGCTGGTGGTCTGTGATTAGTGGTCTGGCTGGTGGTCTGTGATTGGTGGTCTGGCTGGTGGTCTGTGATTAGTGGTCTGGCTGGTGGTCTGGCTGGTGGTCTGTGATTAGTGGTCTGGCTGGTGGTCTGTGATTGGTGGTCAGTGGTCGCTGGTTCGCTGGCTCGCTGGTTGCGGGTCGGTTTCGCTGATCTCCAGTCGCCAGTGGTCGCCAGTGGTCGCCGGTGGTCGCTGGTGGTCGCCAGTGGTCGTCAGTGGTCGCCAGTGGTCGCCAGTGGTCGCCGGTGGTCGCCAGTGGTCGCCGGTGGTCGCCAGCGGTCGCTGGTGGTCGCCGGTGGTCGCCAGTGGTTGCCGGTGGTCGCCGGTGGTCGCCAGTGGTCGCCGGTGGTCGCCAGCGGTCGCTGGTGGTCGCCGGTGGTCGCCAGTGGTTGCCGGTTACCACACTGCCGGTCACCTCTCTCGCCAGCCACCCAGCCGGGTCCCGAGGGCGCCATACCGTCCAGCGCAGCTCGCTGGGCCGCTCTGTCGTGTCTCCCCCGAGACGCAGCTCGCCGGCCCGCTCTGTCGTGTCTCCCCGAGACGCAGCTCGCCGGCCCGCTCTGTCGTGTCTCCCCCGAGACGCAGCTCGCCGGGCCGCTCTGGCGTGTCTCCCCCGGGACGCAGCTCGCTGGCCGCTCTGTCGTGTCTCCCCCGAGACGCAGCTCGCTGGCCCGCTCTGTCGTGTCTCCCCCGAGACGCAGCTCGCCGGCCCGCTCTGTCGTGTCTCCCCCGAGACGCAGCTCGCCGGCCCGCTCTGTCGTGTCTCCCCCGAGACGCAGCTCGCCGGCCCGCTCTGTCGTGTCTCCCCCGAGACGCAGCTCGCCGGCAGCTCTGTCGTGTCTCCCCGGGACGCAGCTCGCCGGCAGCTCTGTCGTGTCTCCCCGGGACGCAGCTCGCCGGCAGCTGTCGTGTCTCCCCCGAGACGCAGCTCGCCGGCAGCTCTGTCGTGTCTCCCCGGGACGCAGCTCGCCGGCCCGCTCTGTCGTGTCTCCCCGGGACGCAGTACTGCCCGGTGCTCACTGGTCCATTGACCGTTCCTCGCTGGGCGCCGGCTCTGAGAGACACTAATGAAGCGCTCTGCCGGGGCGGCAGAGCGCTTCATTAGTTTCGGCCGCCCCGTCTGTGTGTCCGGGTAGCTGGCTATCTGGCTATCTGGCTATCTGGTTATCTGGCTATCTGGCTATCTGGCTATCTGGCTATCTGGCTATCTGGCTATCTGGCTATCCGGCTATCTGGCTATCTGGCTATCTGGCTATCTGGCTATCTGGCTATCTGGCTATCTGGCTATCTGGCTATCTGGCTATCTGGCTATCTGGCTATCTGGCTATCTGGCTATCCGGCTATCTGGCTATCTGGCTATCTGGCTATCTGGCTATCTGGCTATCTGGCTATCTGGTTATCTGGCTATCTGGCTATCTGGCTATCTGGCTATCTGGCTATCTGGTTATCTGGTTATCTGGCTATCTGGCTATCTGGCTATCTGGCTATCTGGCTATCTGGCTATCTGGCTATCTGGCTATCTGGCTATCTGGCTATCTGGCTATCTGGCTATCTGGCTATCTGGTTATCTGGCTATCTGGCTATCTGGCTATCTGGCTATCTGGCTATCTGGCTATCTGGCTATCTGGCTATCTGGCTATCCGGCTATCTGGCTATCTGGCTATCTGGCTATCTGGCTATCCTGCTATCTGGCTATCTGGCTATCTGGCTATCTGGCTATCAGGCTATCCGGCTATCCGGCTATCTGGCTGGCTAGCTAGCTATCTGGCTATCTGGCTATCAGGCTGGCTATCTGGCTATCTGGCTATCTGGCTGGCTATCTGGCTATCTGGCTGGCTATCTGGCTATCTGGCTATCTGGCTATCTGGCTATCTGGCTATCTGGCTAGCTGGCTATCCGGCTATCTGGCTGTCTGGCTATCCGGCTATCCGGCTATCTGGCTATCCGGCTATCTGGCTATCTGGCTATCTGGCTATCTGGCTATCTGGCTATCCGGCTATCCGGCTATCCGGCTATCCGGCTATCTGGCTATCCTGCTATCTGGCTATCTGGCTATCCGGCTATCCGGCTATCTGGCTATCTGGCTATCTGGCTATCTGGCTATCTGGCTATCTGGCTATCTGGTTATCCGGCTATCTGGCTATCTGGCTATCTGGCTATCTGGATATCTGGCTATCTGGCTATCTGGCTATCTGGCTATCTGGCTATCCGGCTGACTGTCTGACTGTCTGACTGTCTGACTGTCTGACTGTCTGACTGTCTGACTGTCTCGAGGGAAGGGCAAGGGCTGGTCGGATGGCTATCTCTCGGGGAAGTGAGACTGGAAGGCCCATGAAGAAGGTTGGGAGGGATTGGGGTGGCTGGGTGTTGTCAATATCAGGAGGATTGGGGTGGGTGGGTGGTGTCAATATCAGGAGGAGGGCAGAGGGAGCTGATGGTGCGGGCACGACGCGGCCGGCCTGCAGGAAGTCGTGGTTCGTGATCGGTGATCTGTCGATCATGACTCGTGAGTCGAATTTGAAGTCGTGAGACCTTGGCCTTATCACGTCGCCGCTTAGTTTCCCTCTCTCCACGCAGGGAGAGGAAACCCTCTCTCCATGCAGGGAGAGGAAACCCTCTCCACGCAGGGAGAGGAAACCCTCTCTCCATGCAGGGAGAGGAAACCCTCTCTCCATGCAGGGAGAGGGAACCCTCTCAACACGCAGGGAGAGGAAACCCTCTCCACGCAGGGAAAGGAAACCCTCTCTCCATGCAGGGAGAGGGAACCCTCTCAACACGCAGGGAGAGGAAACCCTCTCCACGCAGGGAGAGGAAACCCTCTCTCCATGCAGGGAGAGGAAACCCTCTCCACGCAGGGAGAGGAAACCCTCTCTATGCAGGGAGAGGAAACCCTCTCTCCATGCAGGGAGAGGAAACCCTCTCTCCCCGCAGGGAGAGGAAACCCTCTCTCCATGCAGGGAGAGGAAACCCTCTCTCCATGCAGGGAGAGGAAACCCTCTCAACACGCAGGGAGAGGAAACCCTCTCTCCATGCAGGGAGAGGAAACCCTCTCTCCATGCAGGGAGAGGAAACCCTCTCTCCATGCAGGGAGAGGAAACCCTCTCTCCATGCAGGGAGAGGAAACCCTCTCTCCACGCAGGGAGAGGAAACCCTCTCTCCCTCTCTCCCTCCTCCCTCCTCGCTAGGAGAGGAACTAACCCTGCCGTGTACGGGGTCCGGATCGGACGGAACGACTGCAGTCCAGGCGAACTAACCCTGCCGTGTACGGGGTCCGGATCGGACGGAACGACTGCAGTCCAGGCGAACTAACCCTGCCGTGTACGGGGTCCGGATCGGACGGAACGACTGCAGTCCAGGCGAACTAATCAGCCGTGTACGGGGTCCGGATCGGACGGAACGACTGCAGTCCAGGCGAACTAACCCTGCCGTGTACGGGGTCCGGATCGGACGGAACGACTGCAGTCCAGGCGAACTAACCCTGCCGTCTGGCTATCTGGCTATCTGGCTATCTGGCTATCTGGCTATCCGGCTGACTGTCTGACTGTCTGACTGTCTGACTGTCTGACTGTCTGACTGTCTGACTGTCTCGAGGGAAGGGCAAGGGCTGGTCGGATGGCTATCTCTCGGGGAAGTGAGACTGGAAGGCCCATGAAGAAGGTTGGGAGAGATTGGGGTGGCTGGGTGTTGTCAATATCAGGAGGATTGGGGTGGGTGGGTGGTGTCAATATCAGGAGGAGGGCAGAGGGAGCTGATGGTGCGGGCACGACGCGGCCGGCCTGCAGGAAGTCGTGGTTCGTGATCGGTGATCCGTCGATCATGACTCGTGAGTCGAATTTGAAGTCGTGAGACCTTGGCCTTATCACGTCGCCGCTTAGTTTCCCTCTCTCCACGCAGGGAGAGGAAACCCTCTCTCCATGCAGGGAGAGGAAACCCTCTCCACGCAGGGAGAGGAAACCCTCTCCACGCAGGGAGAGGAAACCCTCTCCACGCAGGGAGAGGAAACCCTCTCTCCATGCAGGGAGAGGGAACCCTCTCAACACGCAGGGAGAGGAAACCCTCTCCACGCAGGGAGAGGAAACCCTCTCTCCACGCAGGGAGAGGAAACCCTCTCTCCATGCAGGGAGAGGAAACCCTCTCCACGCAGGGAGAGGAAACCCTCTCTCCATGCAGGGAGAGGGAACCCTCTCAACACGCAGGGAGAGGAAACCCTCTCCCCGCAGGGAGAGGAAACCCTCTCTCCATGCAGGGAGAGGAAACCCTCTCTCCATGCAGGGAGAGGAAACCCTCTCTCCATGCAGGGAGAGGAAACCCTCTCCACGCAGGGAGAGGAAACCCTCTCCACGCAGGGAGAGGAAACCCTCTCAACATGCAGGGAGAGGAAACCCTCTCAACACGCAGGGAGAGTAAACCCTCTCCACGCAGGGAGAGGAAACCCTCTCCACGCAGGGAGAGGAAACCCTCTCCACGCAGGGAGAGGAAACCCTCTCAACACGCAGGGAGAGGAAACCCTCTCCACGCAGGGAGAGGAAACCCTCTCCACGCAGGGAAAGGAAACCCTCTCAACACGCAGGGAGAGGAAACCCTCTCCACGCAGGGAGAGGAAACCCTCTCCACGCAGGGAGAGGAAACCCTCTCAACACGCAGGGAGAGGAAACCCTCTCAACACGCAGGGAGAGGAAACCCTCTCCACGCAGGGAGAGGAAACCCTCTCCACGCAGGGAGAGGAAACCCTCTCAACATGCAGGGAGAGGAAACCCTCTCAACACGCAGGGAGAGGAAACCCTCTCCACGCAGGGAGAGGAAACCCTCTCCACGCAGGGAGAGGAAACCCTCTCAACACGCAGGGAGAGGAAACCCTCTCCACGCAGGGAGAGGAAACCCTCTCCACGCAGGGAGAGGAAACCCTCTCAACATGCAGGGAGAGGAAACCCTCTCAACACGCAGGGAGAGGAAACCCTCTCCACGCAGGGAGAGGAAACCCTCTCCACGCAGGGAGAGGAAGCCCTCTCTCCCCGCAGGGAGAGGAAACCCTCTCTCCATGCAGGGAGAGGAAACCCTCTCCACGCAGGGAGAGGAAACCCTCTCCACGCAGGGAGAGGAAACCCTCTCTCCATGCAGGGAGAGGAAACCCTCTCTCCATGCAGGGAGAGGAAACCCTCTCCACGCAGGGAGAGGAAACCCTCTCCACGCAGGGAGAGGAAACCCTCTCTCCATGCAGGGAGAGGAAACCCTCTCTCCATGCAGGGAGAGGAAACCCTCTCCACGCAGGGAGAGGAAACCCTCTCTCCATGCAGGGAGAGGAAACCCTCTCCACGCAGGGAGAGGAAACCCTCTCTCCCCGCAGGGAGAGGAAACCCTCTCTCCATGCAGGGAGAGGAAACCCTCTCCATGCAGGGAGAGGAAACCCTCTCTCCACGCAGGGAGAGAAAACCCTCTCTCCATGCAGGGAGAGGAAACCCTCTCTCCACGCAGGGAGAGGAAACCCTCTCAACACGCAGGGAGAGGAAACCCTCTCCACGCAGGGAGAGGAAACCCTCTCTCCATGCAGGGAGAGGAAACCCTCTCTCCATGCAGGGAGAGGAAACCCTCTCTCCATGCAGGGAGAGGAAACCCTCTCTCCATGCAGGGAGAGGAAACCCTCTCTCCACGCAGGGAGAGGAAACCCTCTCCACGCAGGGAGAGGAAACCCTCTCTCCCCGCAGGGAGAGGAAACCCTCTCTCCATGCAGGGAGAGGAAACCCTCTCCATGCAGGGAGAGGAAACCCTCTCTCCATGCAGGGAGAGGAAACCCTCTCTCCATGCAGGGAGAGGAAACCCTCTCTCCATGCAGGGAGAGGAAACCCTCTCCATGCAGGGAGAGGAAACCCTCTCTCCACGCAGGGAGAGGAAACCCTCTCCACGCAGGGAGAGGAAACCCTCTCTCCCCGCAGGGAGAGGAAACCCTCTCTCCATGCAGGGAGAGGAAACCCTCTCAACACGCAGGGAGAGGAAACCCTCTCTCCATGCAGGGAGAGGAAACCCTCTCTCCATGCAGGGAGAGGAAACCCTCTCCATGCAGGGAGAGGAAACCCTCTCTCCCCGCAGGGAGAGGAAACCCTCTCTCCATGCAGGGAGAGGAAACCCTCTCAACACGCAGGGAGAGGAAACCCTCTCCACGCAGGGAGAGGAAACCCTCTCTCAATGCAGGGAGAGGAAACCCTCTCTCCATGCAGGGAGAGGAAACCCTCTCTCCATGCAGGGAGAGGGAACCCTCTCTCCATGCAGGGAGAGGAAACCCTCTCTCCACGCAGGGAGAGGAAACCCTCTCTCCATGCAGGGAGAGGGAACCCTCTCTCCATGCAGGGAGAGGAAACCCTCTCTCCATGCAGGGAGAGGAAACCCTCTCTCCATGCAGGGAGAGGAAACCCTCTCCATGCAGGGAGAGGAAACCCTCTCTCCCCGCAGGGAGAGGAAACCCTCTCTCCATGCAGGGAGAGGAAACCCTCTCAACACGCAGGGAGAGGAAACCCTCTCTCCATGCAGGGAGAGGGAACCCTCTCTCCATGCAGGGAGAGGAAACCCTCTCTCCATGCAGGGAGAGGAAACCCTCTCTCCATGCAGGGAGAGGAAACCCTCTCTCCATGCAGGGAGAGGAAACCCTCTCCACGCAGGGAGAGGAAACCCTCTCTCCATGCAGGGAGAGGAAACCCTCTCTCCATGCAGGGAGAGGAAACCCTCTCCATGCAGGGAGAGGAAACCCTCTCTCCACGCAGGGAGAGAAAACCCTCTCTCCATGCAGGGAGAGGAAACCCTCTCTCCATGCAGGGAGAGGAAACCCTCTCAACACGCAGGGAGAGGAAACCCTCTCCACGCAGGGAGAGGAAACCCTCTCTCCATGCAGGGAGAGGAAACCCTCTCTCCATGCAGGGAGAGGAAACCCTCTCTCCACGCAGGGAGAGGAAACCTTCTCTCCATGCAGGGAGAGGAAACCCTCTCTCCATGCAGGGAGAGGAAACCCTCTCTCCACGCAGGGAGAGGAAACCCTCTCTCCCTCTCTCCCTCCTCCCTCCTCGCTAGGAGAGGAACTAACCCTGCCGTGTACGGGGTCCGGATCGGACGGAACGACTGCAGTCCAGGCGAACTAACCCTGCCGTGTACGGGGTCCGGATCGGACGGAACGACTGCAGTCCAGGCGAACTAACCCTGCCGTGTACGGGGTCCGGATCGGACGGAACGACTGCAGTCCAGGCGAACTAATCAGCCGTGTACGGGGTCCGGATCGGACGGAACGACTGCAGTCCAGGCGAACTAACCCTGCCGTGTACGGGGTCCGGATCGGACGGAACGACTGCAGTCCAGGCGAACTAACCCAGCCGTGTACGGGGTCCGGATCGGACGGAACGACTGCAGTCCAGGCGAACTAACCCTGCCGTGTAGGGGGTCCGGATCGGACGGAACGACTGCAGTCCAGGCGAACTAATCAGCCGTGTACGGGGTCCGGATCGGACGGAACGACTGCAGTCCAGGCGAACTAATCAGCCGTGTACGGGGTCCGGATCGGACGGAACGACTGCAGTCCAGGCGAACTAATCAACCGTGTACGGGGTCCGGATCGGACGGAACGACTGCAGTCCAGGCGAACTAACCCAGCCGTGTACGGGGTCCGGATCGGACGGAACGACTGCAGTCCAGGCGAACTAATCAGCCGTGTACGGGGTCCGGATCGGACGGAACGACTGCAGTCCAGGCGAACTAATCAACCGTGTACGGGGTCCGGATCGGACGGAACGACTGCAGTCCAGGCGAACTAACCCAGCCGTGTACGGGGTCCGGATCGGACGGAACGACTGCAGTCCAGGCGAACTAACCCTGCCGTGTACGGGGTCCGGATCGGACGGAACGACTGCAGTCCAGGCGCACTAACCCTGCCGTGTACGGGGTCCGGATCGGACGGAACGACTGCAGTCCAGGCGCACTAACCCTGCCGTGTACGGGGTCCGGATCGGACGGAACGACTGCAGTCCAGGCGCACTAACCCTGCCGTGTACGGGGTCCGGATCGGACGGAACGACTGCAGTCCAGGCGCACTAACCCTGCCGTGTACGGGGTCCGGATCGGACGGAACGACTGCAGTCCAGGCGCACTAACCCTGTCATGTACGGGGTCCGGATCGGACGGAACGACTGCAGTCCAGGCGCTATGCGCTATGGCGAAGGGTGACGTCACGTCGAACCGCGATCTCTGCGGCGCGGTCCGACCCAGCCGTGCAGAAGCAGGCCGGATGCAGCGCACGGCGCTGCGTGGGCGACAGGACGTCATCATGACGTCATCGTGGGAGTAGTGATGTCAGGGCAAGGGTGAGACTGAATACGAGACGATAGAGAGACGGCTGAGGGCGAGGAGTGAGACTGAACAGACGACAAGGGGGGGGGGGGGGGGGAGTGGCTTGAAGAATGGCCTGCAAACGTGAGGGTATTGGATGTGATTGGGTGTGAATTGGGAGAATTGTGCTGGAACGACTGAATTGCAATTTCAAGATAATGTGAGCGGCCGATGTCGTAAAACACACCTGAACCTTCATATTTCACTAGTCTATGATGCCTGTACCCACAAACTGCGCTGTTTCACTGCATCAGAACGCTGGCGAGGGTTGTCACCGGATGTATACAATCTCAGCTCGGACCGCACTACTTCAGCAGAACTAGCTTTGTTGCAGCGCTGTTTCCCAGCGAAGTCGGTGACCCCGCGAGTTCGTGTCCGGTCCGAATGGTTAACAAAACTAGTTCAGAACCAGGAGCCTACCTCGAAGACCCAGAACTAGTTGCCCGAACTTCTGCTTCGACTGTGATTGTTTCCCAGCATGACAAAAATATGAGACGTGACGTGACGTGACGACGTGACGACGCGACGACGCGACGACGCGACGCCGCGACGCCGCGACGCCGCGACGCGACGTGACGTGACGTGACGGATACCAGATACACGGCTACCAGATACACATACCAGATACGACAGATGCCAGATACTTGGCTCGTCAGATCAGTGGTAATCGGCTCGCGGTCATGACACATCACTGCGATGCCGATCAGCGATCTAGCTGACGTAGTGTCATGTGAGAGCCGAGTCGACACAGTGTCTCACACAGTGTCTCACACAGTGTCTCACACAGTGTATCACACAGTGTCTCAGTGTCTCACACAGTGTCACACAGTGTCTCACACAGTGTCTCA
This sequence comes from Chirona hameri, assembly GCA_036785665.1. NCBI lineage: Eukaryota > Metazoa > Arthropoda > Thecostraca > Balanomorpha > Balanidae > Chirona > Chirona hameri. Next base: position 68,160 of record JAXIVJ010002643.1, on the reverse strand, counting down.
TACAGTGTCTCACAGTATCTCACACAGTGTCTCACACAGTGTCTCACACAGTGTCACACACAGTGTAACACAGTGTCTCACAGTGTCTCACACAGTGTCTCACAGTGTCTCACACAGTGTCTCACACAGTGTCTCACACAGTGTATCACACAGTGTCTCGCGCAGTGTCTCGCAGTGTCTCGCAGTGTCTCGCAGTGTCGCAGTGTCTCACACAGTGTCTCACACAGTGTCTCACACAGTGTCTCACACAGTGTCTCACACAGTGTCTCACACAGTGTCTCACACAGTGTCTCACACAGTGTCTCACACAGTGTCTCACACAGTGTCTCACACAGTGTCTCACACAGTGTCTCACACAGTGTCTCACACAGTGTCTCACACAGTGTCTCACACAGTGTCTCACACAGTGTCTCACACAGTGCCTCATACAGTGTCTCACACAGTGTCTCACACAGTGTCTCGCAGTGTCGCAGTGTCTCACAGTGTCTCACACAGTGTCACAGTGTCTCACAGTGTCTCACAGTGTCTCGCAGTGTCTCGCAGTGTCTCACAGTGTCTCACAGTGTCTCGCAGTGTCTCACAGTGTCTCACAGTGTCTCACAGTGTCTCACAGTGTCTCACAGTGTCTCACAGTGTCTCAGTGTCTCACAGTGTCTCATACAATATCTCACAGTGTCTCACAGTGTCACAGTGTCTCACAGTGTCTCAGTGTCTCAGTGTCTCACACAGTGTCTCACACAGTGTCTCACACAGTGTCACACACAGTGTAACACAGTGTCTCACAGTGTCTCACACAGTGTCTCACAGTGTCTCACAGTGTCTCACACAGTGTCTCACACAGTGTCTCACACAGTGTCTCACACAGTGTCTCACACAGTGTCTCACACAGTGTCTCACACAGTGTCTCGCGCAGTGTCTCGCAGTGTCTCGCAGTGTCGCAGTGTCTCACACAATGTCTCACACAGTGCCTCACACAGTGTCTCACACAGTGTCTCACACAGTGTCTCACACAGTGTCTCACACAGTGACTCACACAGTGACTCACACAGTGACTCACACAGTGACTCACACAGTGTCTCACACAGTGTCTCGCACAGTGTCTCACACATTGTCTCACACAGTGTCTCACACTGTCTCACACAGTGTCACACAGTGTCTCACACAGTGTCTCACACAGTGTCTCACACAGTGTCTCACACAGTGTCTCACACAGTGTGATGAGAGCCGCCGCCACGTGGACAGTTGATCATCACTCATCATCACATCATCACCCGCCTCCGCCTGATCATCTCACTCGCCTCCCTCGGACCGTCAATACTCCCTTCAATCCTCTGCCACGTTGGAGACGCGTCTCTTCAATCCCTTGTCACGGTGGAGACGCGTCCCTCCAATCCCTTGTCACGTTGGAGACGCGTCCCTCCAATCCCTTGTCACGGTGGAGACGCGTCCCTTCGATGCCCTGTCACGTTGGAGACGCGCCCCTTCAATCCCCCGTTACGGTGGTGACGCGTCCCTTCGATCCCCTGTCACGTTGGAGACGCGCCCCTTCAATCCCCCGTTACGGTGGAGACGCGTCCCTCCAATCCCTTGTCACGGTGGAGACGCGTCCCTTCGATGCCCTGTCACGTTGGAGACGCGCCCCTTCAATCCCCCGTTACGGTGGTGACGCGTCCCTTCGATCCCCTGTCACGTTGGAGACGCGCCCCTTCGATGCCCTGTCACGTTGGAGACGCGTCCCTTCAATCCCCCGTTACGGTGGAGACGCGTCCCTCCAATCCCTTGTCACGTTGGAGACGCGTCCCTTCGATGCCCTGTCACGTTGGAGACGCGCCCCTTCAATCCCCCGTTACGGTGGAGACGCGTCCCTCCAATCCCTTGTCACGGTGGAGACGCGTCCCTTCGATGCCCTGTCACGTTGGAGACGCGTCCCTTCAATCCCCCGTTACGGTGGAGACGCGTCCCTCCAATCCCTTGTCACGGTGGAGACGCGTCCCTTCGATGCCCTGTCACGTTGGAGACGCGCCCCTTCAATCCCCCGTTACGGTGGTGACGCGTCCCTTCGATCCTCTGTCACGTTGGAGACGCGCCCCTTCAATCCCCCGTTACGGTGGTGACGCGTCCCTTCGATCCCCTGTCACGTTGGAGACGCGTCCCTCCAATCCCCCGTTACGGTGGTGACGCGTCCCTTCGATCCCCTGTCACGTTGGAGACGCGCCCCTTCAATCCCCTGTCACGTTGGAGACGCGTCCCTCCAATCCCCCGTTACGGTGGAGACGCGTCCCTTCGATGCCCTGTCACGTTGGAGACGCGCCCCTTCAATCCCCCGTTACGGTGGAGACGCGTCCCTTCGATGCCCTGTCACGTTGGAGACGCGCCCCTTCAATCCCCCGTTACGGTGGTGACGCGTCCCTTCGATGCCCTGTCACGTTGGAGACGCGCCCCTTCAATCCCCCGTTACGGTGGAGACGCGCCCCTTCAATCCCCCGTTACGGTGGAGACGCGCCCCTTCAATCCCCCGTTACGGTGGTGACGATCTGTGCAGCGGCAGATCACGGCCTTCTGTTCCAGTGGCCAGGGTTCGCTTCCCTGACGATTCCCACGTGTAAAGTGCAGCCTGGCCGCCACTATACCCCGACACCGAGCGAGTGGTACCTCAGACCAGGGCGAGTATTTCCGATGTCATTCCGATGACATCCCGATGGCACGACCGCGGTAGTTGACTGTCGGAAAACGTGACGAACAGACGCATCAGCGGCGGTCCGCGGCAGCGGGGGAACCCCGGCCGGCCTCACTCAGCTCCGGTGTCCGCTCCGCCGCCAGGACCAGTGACCGGTGGACAGTGAGGCTGCGGGCAGACGGCGGCTGACGTGACGGCCGTGACGCTGTGGTCTCTGAGGCTGCGGGGGGGGGGGACTGTCCGGGGAGCTGTGTGAGAGGCGCTGACGGTCTGTGGCGTGGCGTTTCATCAGCAGGATTGCCTGCTATATATTATTTTGCGTGTTCATGTTGTGTCCGTTATGCCATGAACAGCGCACATCACGCCATAGGAATCGAAAATTGGCATTCGCCATTCGGTGCCGGCACCTCTTATCTGCGAGCGATGATTAAGGTCCATTGGGGATACCTGCCCCATCCCCGGGATGGGGCAGGTCTCTTTGCCTCCCCCCCCCCTCCGCTTCCGTCGGGTGGTTGGTTATTTGCCAGTTACGTGGTCCGGATGCGTGTGCCTGCTGCCTGCCCGCTTTACGTGCCGATTACACGTGCCGGGTGTGAGCCGGTTCAGGCTGTGCCCGGCTCCCACGCGGCAGGACGGTGACGGCGATTGCGGCTTTGGCGGCTGTGGCGGTGGCGGCGCGTGCGTGCGTGACGGAAAACGGCGTGCAGCCAGCACCGGGCGTGCGGCAGCGTGTCTTTATCCTCTCGACTGGGTTCCCGCCGGCCGGCCGGACCGGGGTCACCGCGAGAGCAGCCTGTCCGTGGTCGACCCAGGCTGGGCTGGGCTGCGTGACGTCGACTCAGGCTGGGCTGGGCTGCGTGACGTCGACTCAGGCTGGGCTGGGCTGCGTGACGTCGACTCAGACTGGGCTGGGCTGCGTGACGTCGACTCAGGCTGGTCAGGTTGCTGCGTGACGCCGTTCTTTGCGGAAAGCGGGGCGCGAGAGAAAACTGCAGGCTGCGGAGCTGCTGGGGGGACTGGCAGACTGCAGAGCTGCTGGGGGAACTGGCAAACTGCGGAGCTGCTGGGGGAACTGGCAAACTGCGGAGCTGCTGGGGAAACTGGCAAACTGCGGAGCTGCTGGGGGAACTGGCAAACTGCGGAGCTGCTGGGGGAACTGGCAAACTGCGGAGCTGCTGAGAGGGAACTGGCAAACTGCGGAGCTGCTGGGGGAACTGGCAAACTGCGGAGCTGCTGGAGGAACTGGCAAACTGCGGAGCTGCTGGAGGAACTGGCAAACTGCGGAGCTGCTGGAGGAACTGGCAAACTGCGGAGCTGCTGGGGGGGGGGGGGGGGGGGGGAGGGGGACTGCCGGGCTGTGGGTCGGGTCGGGTCGGCACTGCCCGGCTGTGGGTCGGGTGTTATTCCCTGGGGTGAACTGGCATAGCGTGACAACATCAAAGCAGGGGCGGAGTTGGTTCCACCCAGCGTGTGGGCTGCTGCTCCGGATGGTGGCTGCTGTGGTGCTGCTGTGCCGCTGGTGCCGCTGGTGCCGCTGGTGCCGTGGCTGCTGGACAGCAGCCGTCGCCGTGAGCTGACAGAGACCCTGCCGTCGGCGGCTCGTCAGCTGGTTGTATCGATCGTGCCACGATGCGGCCCTGCCTGAGCGGCACCTGGCATCAGGTGACAGACACGCTGCTCATCGCGGCCATTTCATTTCAGTGGCCGGGGCCGCTTTCAGTGGATGTAAGCTGATAAGGATGACATGATACGGTGTTGAGTATCCATTCTGGCCCTGGCATCAGTCTCCCACGCCTACCTCTCGGCGGTGACGTGTTTGGCTGTCAGTCTCCCACCCTTACCTCTTGGCGGTGACGTGTTTGGCTGTCAGTCTCCCACGCCTACCTCTCGGCGGTGACGTGTTTGGCTGTCAGTCTCCCACGCCTACCTCTCGGCGGTGACGTGTTTGGCTGTCAGTCTCCCACGCCTACCTCTCGGCGGTGACGTGCTTGGCTGTCAGTCTCCCACGCCTACCTCTCGACGGTGACGTGTTTGGCTGTCAGTCTCCCACGCCTACCTCTCGGCGGTGACGTGCTTGGCTGTCAGTCTCCCACGCCTACCTCTCGACGGTGACGTGTTTGGCTGTCAGTCTCCCACGCCTACCTCTCGGCGGTGACGTGCTTGGCTGTCAGTCTCCCACGCCTACCTCTCGGCGGTGACGTGTTTGGCTGTCAGTCTCCCACGCCTACCTCTCGGCGGTGACGTGCTTGGCTGTCAGTCTCCCACGCCTACCTCTCGACGGTGACGTGTTTGGCTGTCACGGCCTGTCCGGCCGGATGTTAGGCAATGGGCCGGATGTTAGGCAATAGGCCGGATGTTAGGCAATAGGCCGGATGTTAGGCAATAGGCCGGATGTTAGGCAATAGGCCGGATGTTAGGCAATAGGCTGGATGTTAGGCAATAGGCCGGATGTTAGGCAATAGGCCGGATGTTAGGCAATAGGCCGGATGTTAGGCAATAGGCCGGATGTTAGGCAATAGGCTGGATGTTAGGCAATAGGCCGGATGTTAGGCAATAGGCCGGATGTTAGGCAATAGGCCGGATGTTAGGCAATAGGCCGGATGTTAGGCAATATGCCGGATGTTAGGCAATATGCCGGATGTTAGGCAATAGGCCGGATGTTAGGCAATAGGCCGGATGTTAGGCAATAGGCCGGATGTTAGGCAATAGGCTGGATGTTAGGCAATAGGCCGGATGTTAGGCAATAGGCCGGATGTTAGGCAATAGGCCGGATGTTAGGCAATAAGCCGGATGTTAGGCAATAGGTCGGATGTTAGGCAATAGGCCGGATGTTAGGCAGCACACGATCACGGGAACTTGTTATCCATTGGAGAAATGACAAAAACTCCACAGTCCACACATGATTTCGGAATTTGTTAAAATTCATGCTGTAAAGCACAACACTAAGAAGGCATTTATTTATATTGAATCTGTGTTGATAGCGAATGCCTTCTATGTTCAGATTTTCACAGCAGGGATTCAGAAGTTCGGCTACGAAGTAGCCAGCTCTCGTCATGTGTTCGCTTTGGCGGCGCTTTGGCGGCGGCGCGACGGTGGTGGCTTTGTTCCGTGCTGCCTCACAGCGAAGCCGGCTGCAGCTGACCCCCCCCCCCTGCCGACCTGACCGAGCGGATCGTGTGTGCCGTGTGAGAGCCGTGTGGGAGCCGTGTGGGAGCCGTGTGGGAGCCGTGACGTGGGGCTCCAGCCAGTGACCCGGCCCGTTGAGTAGGAGTGGCAGTGAGCGCAGGTCAGGGCCGTCGGCCGGTCCGGCCCGGTCCGGCCCGTCGACGGGTTAATCGGCCACTGACACTGCCACTGCCGCAGTGTGACGGAACAAGCCGGGTCGTGGTGTAGGCAGGTCCGGCCGGTCCGGCCCGTCGACGGGTTAATCGGCCACTGCCACTGCCACTGCCGCAGTGTGACGGAACAAGCCGGGTCTTGGTGTAGGCAGGTCCGGCCGGTCCGGCCCGTCGACGGGTTAATCGGCCACTGCCACTGCCACTGCCGCAGTGTGACGGAACAAGCCGGGTCGTGGTGTAGGCAGGTCCGGTCGGTCCGGCCCGTCGACGGGTTAATCGGCCACTGACACTGCCACTGCCGCAGTGTGACGGAACAAGCCGGGTCGTGGTGTAGGCAGGTCCGGCCGGACCGGACTGGGCCTCTCCTGGCCCGAGAGTGGGAGGCCAGCGGCAGGGACAACTATGAAGCCAGTAGGATGTAGGGTAGGAGGAGGAGAAACAGACGATTGAAGATGATTTGGGATGCCCGGACGCGGGCATACCAGCGACTGAGAACGGCGTACTAACGCTGGCAGCGGTAGGCGTACTAACGCTGGCAGCGGTAGGCGCTTGTTGACTATTGTGCGCGATACGATCAGCTCAGCGGGATCAGCGGGATCAGCGGGATCAGCGGGATCAGCGGGATCAGCGGAGATCAGCGGGATCAGCGGGATCAGCGGGATCAGAGGGATCAGATCAGCGGGATCAGCGGAATCAGATCAGCGGGATCAGAGGGATCAGCGGGATCAGCGGGATCAGAAGGATCAGCGGGATCAGCGGGATCAGAGGGATCAGATCAGCGGGATCAGCGGGATCAGAGGGATCAGCGGGATCAGCGGGATCAGAGGGATCAGCGGGATCAGCGGGATCAGCCTCTAGCTCCATGTCTTGTCTGTAGGACATCGGGTGAGCTGAGGAGTGACTTGTCGGCCTGCCAGCACATGCAATGCTCGTTATCTTCGTAAGTGAAATAATACACTGCAATGAACGCTGTTTTTGTTCCTCCTGTGTCAAGGTCTTACTTCTACCTACCTTGACACTCATTAGTGTTCACATTGATAAGGTGTTTACGACACGGGTGGGGTTTCCGATTCAGATGGTGGGGCCACTGCCCCACCAACTTTGATTTTGGCCCCACCATCTTTGTGTTCTGCCCCACCAACTTTTGCCAGATTTGAAGTGTCCTGGTGTTAAAATAGTCATGTTTCACCTCAGCCATGCAAACAACCACCCAATATGATATTTTGCCCCATTAACATGCTCTGAAAAGCTCCACCCATGGTTGACGAGCCGTTGGTTTTGCTGGTAACCTCCCACATTGTCAAGCGGCTTGTCGAAATTCTGTGACTTGTCTTATCGTCTCTCACTGCCAAGCGACTTCAGATTCTGAAACTTGTCTCGCTATCGAAATGGCCGACTCAGGTGACTCGGTGCGTGGTGACTCGGTGACTCGGTGACTCGGTGACTCGGTGACTCGGTGACTCGGTGACTGGTGACTCGGTGACTGGGTGACTCGGTGCGTGGTGACTCGGTGACTCGGTGACTCGGTGACTCGGTGACTCGGGACTCGGTGACTCGATGACTCGGTGACTCGATGACTCGGTAACTCGGTGACTCGGTGCGTGGTGACTGCTGACCAGTGACCAATGTGTGCGGTTCACTGTAGGCTGTGGGGCCGTGATAGCCAGAGATTAGGCTGGCCGGGCGGTGAGGGTGTGGTGTGACCTTGATTGTATGCGACCGCCGCCCGCCGCCCGCCGCCCGGTGTCTGCCCGCCGGGTCCTGGTTCCGGAATCCGACACCGGCGCTGGCGGATACGATTTGGCCAAAAAGCTGGTTTGGAGGGGTGGGGGACAGTGTTGGATTTTTTCGTTTCACGACCTGGTCCCGGAGAGTAAAAATACATAGGTGGAGAGTACAGTCATTGTTAGGAAAATTAAGATTTTAATTTGTTTAAATTATTTCATGTATTTAAAAGTTATATTTAAATAGGCTGTGCTCATGATAACGCAGAAAATATCGAAAATAAACAAATAAAGGACTACAGAACTCATATTACGCCTTGCGGCTTCGTTAGAGTTGCATAGTTATTTTACTTGGAAAGTAAAAATTCCTGATTTGTAATCGATATTCAATCCTTGTGAGGAATATTGAATTATATTTTTACTACAATGTCTGTAAGACAGGAGAGCGAATTTCCAAAAACAAAATGCAGAGAACAAAATTCTTTGAACCCCAAAAGTCCCGAAAATGGGCAAAATTCCTAGGCTGGTGGGGGAAATCCAATTATAGTTAGACGCGACTCCAAAACACTCGTCGGCCTTTGTGTGCTTGTTCATGTAGAGCTGATTTAAAACAAACTTACCTGAATCAACATTTGTACGATTTTCTGTTTCAATTCAGAAAATGTCTCAACTTCAGTCAGATTACAATGGTGAAGGTGGCCTGGCCGGCCGATGGGCCACCTTGGACCCCCCCCCCCTGCCCTGGTCTCGGTGCGGCGCCCTGTGTTGGTGACTGTATCACGATTCAGCGCTGCTGGTGCCGTGTGGTTGCCGGTGCAGGGTGGGCTCGATGACACTGCAGCACAATGACCCGCTGTTGCGGTGTGACCTGGTTCGGCGCCGCGGGCGGCGGGCGGCGGGTGGCGGGTGGCGGGTGGCGGGCGGCGGGCGGCGGGCGGCGGGGCGACACGGCCGGCGGACCGTGGGGCTGTTGAGCGGGGCTGTTGAGCGGGGCCGTTGAGCGGGGCTGTTGAACGGGGCTGTTGAGCGGGGCTGTTGAGCTGGGCTGTTGAACGGGGCTGTTGAGCGGGGCTGTTGAGCGGGGCTGTTGAGCGGGGCTGTTGAGCGGGGCCGTTGAGCGGGGCTGTTGAGCGGGGCGACACGCCAGGGGGCCTGGTGGTGTACACTCATGTCAGAGCATATGATAAGCAATAATCATCCCCTACCAAGACAGGTCTGTCTCGGTAATGCCCGTGTTTAGTCACGAGACGTCCATTGTCGTCATCCCCTACCAAGACAGGTCTGTCTCGGTAATGTCCATGTTTAGTTACGAGACGTCCATTGTCGTCATCCCCTACCAAGACAGGTCTGTCTCGGTAATGCCCGTGTTTAGTTACGAGACGTCCATTGTCGTCATCCCCTACCAAGACAGGTCTGTCTCGGTAATGCCCGTGTTTAGTTACGAGACGTCCATTGTCGTCATCCCCTACCAAGACAGGTCTGTCTCGGTAATGCCCGTGTTTAGTTACGAGATGTCCATTGTCGTCTGAAGTCTGATGTCAAACATTACACCCGGAATCTGAATGACGCAAATAACCATATAGGCCGATGCATATGTAGTTAAGTATACCAAACATTGGTATAATGGGCATTTTTAGGAAGCATTGATCACACCAATCTGCTCGTGAATACGTCAATCAGTTATAAAATGACTTCGCAATATGCCTCTTGATCCTTATATATATATAATACCATCAAACTCTTATTGCCTAAATAATATACACGCGAATCACTCGACCCACTTTACCAGTTCACCAGTCGGCGGCTCCGGGATACCGGCCTGCATGATGCCTTTACCAGGTGGAGATTGTTCCGGTATACCGCTTGTCGCCTTTACCAGACGGATATATTCGGTACCTACACCACCTGGCGGCCTCCTGACCACAGTGGATCCTGGATACTGTACCCACCTGTCCATTCCCTGAGCTGCCAGACGCAACTCCAACCCTCCATCCCCGATACTTCGCAGCTCGCACGCCCAGCCGGGTCCGGCCGGTGAGTGACGTCACTGACAATAGCCGGTGACGTCACGTAGCGGCTGGTGACGTCACGCAGTACGGGCGGCGTGTGGCTGCGGCAATGACTGTGATATAGGCGTCAATGTACGGCGCGTATTCCGGGACCGATCACTGCAGCCGCTGGATGCGCCTGGCGCTGCCGGCTGGCGCTGCCGGCTGCGGTGCCCTTTGTTGACAGCCCGTATCTAGTGTCAACTGGCTGCTATGCTGGAGGCGGGGGCTGGTGGTGGACGGCCGGGGACGGGGCGTTGGACGGAGGGGGGGGGATGGGGCAGAGCGCCTGATAGCTTGATTGGGGGGGGGGGGCACCCGAGGGTTATTCCGCAGGACTGGAGGCGGGTCTGACCGAATAACACTGACCGCTGCGGTGCCCTGAAGCACAAACCATCATCATAGGAGATAGATCTCCAGCCGGGTCAAATTTGGTCCACTATTGCTGGGTGTGCAGTTAAGTCAGATCAGGTAAAACGTGGTTGGGGTTGCAGTTTGGACAGATCGACCCAATGTGATTGGGTGTGCAGTTTGCTCGGATCAGTTACAATGTACTTTGTAGCCTAGTCAGCTCTGGGCCAATGTGGCTGGACTTGCAGTTTGGTCAGATCCGGACAGGTAGTATGTTTCTACGTTGGTCAAATCTGGTTCAATGTGATTGGCCGGCAGTCCGGTCGCAAATTCCCGAAGTCTAATGACCATTCGCACTCGGAATTAGAGGTGACGTCAAACTGCTGGGCGAGTCCATTATACCACCGGGGGAGGTTGGCACCTCCCTGAATGGGATGCTGGGCCGCGACAATAATCGAAGCGATCGCTGTGTGTGATGCGCTTAGCTTCGGTGCGCACTATTTGAAACATATAGTGTATTCTCGTTACGGCACGGTCGTCAGGCAGAAGTGCATTTGATCTCCGTTTACATGTTGTCAGATCGGTAGGCAACAGTAGGTACCTATATTCATTAGAAGGTAAGGCCGTTGGATTTTAAATACAGAGTGGAGGTACGTGATCGGTACATACGTAATTTTCCACCCAGAGATTCCACGAAGCAAGCACGGAGCAAGTCAGTTCAGTTGACACGTGCAACAACTGTGTTTAGAAAGCAGAAAACGCGTTTATATTTCAACCTCGGTTTTTATTACCTGTCGAGGCGCGCCAAATTAAGGTAATAGCAATTTTGAAAGACATGTATTTTTGTTCACGCACTACACTTAAAGGAAATAGTTCACCTTCAACATTAGTTTTAAACTGAGATAGCTGTTTTGTAGCCCATGTTGGGAAACCCCTATCTGCAAGTTTCCTTGACTGAAAAAGACTCCAGCCGAAGATATTTGACTTTTTGGCGAAGGAATTCGGCGCATATATGATATACCGTACCGTCTGAAAGTGCCAGCACAGCCAGGGCGCATGCGCAGACCAATAACGCACACCATAAAATTAATAATGTACGACCTTCTGTCCTGAATTGGCGCGATGTAGGACCATTTTTGAAAATAAAAAAAGAAACTGTATTAAAAAATAGAATAAAATCGTGTTCTGAAAAATTTCCCGAAGGTGAACTATTTCCTTTAACACCCCACCATGCACACTGCACAGTACACACGATATCGTACATGACAGGGTACGTAGGGAGACTGTGACGTCACTGTGACGTCACATCCAAGTGAATTCGATCAATCAAATCAATTGGTGCGAATGGTCGCTATACTTCGGGAATGCTGATCGGGTTAAATGCCGCCGGCCGTGCTCGCGGGACCGGCCGTGGCTGGTTATAGTTATATAGAATTCAGTGGGCTGGCCGTGCCCGCTGGAATCGCTCCAGCTGGCCGGGCCTGTTTTTGTTGCCACCGGTATCCGGCCGGCGAGGGCTGAGTTTTCCTCACGCCGCTGGCTGGCGTGCCGGACGCGGGCCGGGCGGTTACGTGACCGGCACCGGTCAAATGTAAACCAGTCATGAATGAAGACACGTGTGTGTCTGTGTGTGTGTGTGTGTGTGTGTGTGTGTGTGTGTGTGTGTGTGTGTGTGTGTGTGTGTGTGTGTGTGTGTGTGTGTGTGTGTGTGTGTGTGTGTGTGTGTGTGTGTGTGTGTGTGCGGTGTGCGGTGTGCGGTGTGCGGTGTGCGGTGTGCGGTGTGCGGTGTGCGGTGTGCGGTGTGCGGTGTGCGGTGTGCGGTGTGCGCGCGTGCGCGCGTGCGCGCGTGCGCGCGTGCGCGCGTGCGTGCGTGCGTGCGTGCGTGCGTGTTTGTGTGTGTGTGTGTCCCAGCGGCTGCCCTGGCTGACACTTTGCTGGCTGCCCTTCCTGACCTTGCTTCCCGATCTGTTTCAGCGTTCGTCATCTACAACTTCCTGTCGCTCTGCTATGAGTACCTGGGCGGCGAGGGCAACATCATGTCTGAGATACGCGGCAAGCCCATCAAGTGAGTCAACACCTTCCCACCCCGTCTCCTGGCCGCGGCGGTGGCAGCGGCGGCAGCAGCGGCAGCGGTGACGGGGGTGTCAGCGGTGACATTGGTGGCGCGGGTGGGGTGACGGTGGTGGCGCGGGTGAGACGAGAGAGTGGCGCAACAGCTGGACCGGTGGCGGCATTTTTCAATGGCGTAGGAGCGTGGTCGGCACTGTGGCTGGCGATGACTTTCTCTTTCCTCTGCGGGCCGGCCTGCCGTTGCGGCGTTGTTTCCAGCCTGGTCCCGACTGCTGCGGCGGCGGCGGCGGGGCGCTGTGTAAGTCGTGAAAATAACAACAGCTCAGTCAGTGGCGGTGGGATCACCACAGAAATGGGGGGGGGGGGGGGGTCGCCTTTCAATCAAGTTCTTACCATGCTACAGTCAAAGGAGTTTATTATATACCACGCCGTCAAAGCGTCCGGAAATTCACATTACTGTAGTCGCTGGAATAATGCTGAATGTATCTGAAGTTTGGGAGCGTCCTACCCCCCTCTCTCCTCTCCTCTTTCGCCCCATCGGCATTTCCTCCTGCTCCGCCACTGGCATCAAAATTCAGAGGCAACAAGAGCAACAGCAGCAGAGGCGGCCGAGGCGGCGGCCGTGTCGCTCAGCCTGTGAATAGCAGCGTCTGTAGCCGCTGTATGTGTGGGTGTGCACTGGAGCGAAGAGCGGCTCGTGACCTTTGTGGTGGCTGCGGGGCGGTGGCGGTGGCGGTGGCGGTGGCGGTGGCGGTGGGCAGTTTCACCGTGACGTGACGTGATGGCCTGCGGCGGAGGTGACGACCGCCAATGACCTACGTTACGTCATAGCAGGACCTTGCCGGCCTGCGCGGGGGGGGGGGGGGGCTGGCTGGCATGTTACTGCTGATATTTTAGCTAGCCGGGCCGTCAATCTACATGGGGTCATAGGTGAGGCTAGGGAAATGCTGCGTGAAATGCGATGGGTGTCCGTTAGGAATGGATGAGGATTGTGACGGAAAATCTTCGGCATTTTGACCGAGGACATCACGAAGCAGTGGCATACCAGTGACATCATTACAAGCAGTGACCAGTGAAGCAGTGACATCACGAAGCAGTGACATACTAGTATGATCCACAGCCCACAGCTTTATAGCTTTATAACTAAAGGCGTATCGGGACTAACTGAAGGGAAGGCGTTTAGCGTTACTGCGTCCGCCCACGCTCCTTCCTTCCCTTTGTCAGCAAGTATCCTGTTGCACAAAGAAACTGCGCATTCGGACTATGCCGTTTCCTCATAGACGTTTCCATCGCAATGCCCGCCTCACATTGCACCACATGCACCACCTGCCAGCGTGCAAACGAGCTGCCACGTACTGCCTTGTGATGACGCTAGGAGTCATATGGAGCGGTGCAGGCTGTATGAGCAGGCTGCCGCCGGCCCCTCTCACCAGCTGATGTGACGTGTCTCGTTTAATGACGTCACTCGGTAGACTGTGTGACGTCACTCGGTAGACTGTGTGACGTCACTCGGTAGACTGTTTGACGTCAGCTAGACATGGCCCGCTCCAAGCTGAGAGCTGAGAGTGCTGGTGGCTCTGGCATAACGGACAGGCTGAGAGCTGAGAGTGCTGGTGGCTCTGGCATAACGGATAGGCAGAGAGCTGAGAGTGCTGGTGGCTCTGGCATAACGGATAGGCTGAGAGCTGAGAGTGCTGGTGGCTCTGGCATAACGGACAGGCAGAGAGCTGAGAGTGCTGGTGGCTCTGGCATAACGGACAGGCAGAGAGCTGAGAGTGCTGGTGGCTCTGGCATAACGGACAGGCTGAGAGCTGAGAGTGCTGGTGGCTCTGGCATAACGGACAGGCAGAGAGCTGAGAGTGCTGGTGGCTCTGGCATAACGGACAGGCTGAGAGCTGAGAGTGCTGGTGGCTCTGGCATAACGGACAGGCAGAGAGCTGAGAGTGCTGGTGGCTCTGGCATAACGGACAGGCAGAGAGCTGAGAGTGCTGGTGGCTCTGGTATAACGGACAGGCAGAGAGCTGAGAGTGCTGGTGGCTCTGGCATAACGGACAGGCTGAGAGCTGAGAGTGCTGGTGGCTCTGGCATAACGGACAGGTTGAGAGCTGAGAGTGCTGGTGGCTCTGGCATAACGGACAGGCTGAGAGCTGAGAGTGCTGGTGGCTCTGGCATAACGGACAGGCTGAGAGCTGAGAGTGCTGGTGGCTCTGGCATAACGGACAGGCAGAGAGCTGAGAGTGCTGGTGGCTCTGGCATAACGGACAGGCTGAGAGCTGAGAGTGCTGGTGGCTCTGGCATAACGGACAGGCTGAGAGCTGAGAGTGCTGGTGGCTCTGGCATAACGGACAGGCTGAGAGCTGAGAGTGCTGGTGGCTCTGGCATAACGGACAGGCTGAGAGCTGAGAGTGTTGGTGGCTCTGGCATAACGGACAGGCTGAGAGCTGAGAGTGCTGGTGGCTCTGGCATAACGGACAGGCAGCGTGAAGGGAGACACCAACGAGAACCTGCTGAAAGATTATCGAAACTTTTGAACTGACGCCATTTGCAAACAGTGCACATGGATAGTGGCATCGATTCAACGATCTACGGAAGCTTGCGATGTGCAAATACTTTCTGTTTGTTGCTTTAAATACCATGAGTTGAAAGGTTTTCGTGATCGTGTGCCAAGTTTCATCGACCTTGGCGCCGCTGAGCAGGCCGCTGTTTTTTGTTTTCTGCTGATCCCGGTCGGCACTCGGCGGCGATGCGGACTATGTGGATTGTGGAGAGACAGCCAAACACCACACCGCTCCGTGCCGTGCCGTGCCGTGCCGTGCCGTGCCGTGCCGTGCCGTGCCGTGCCGTGCCGTGCCGTGCCGCGCCGTGCCGTGCCGTGCCGTGCCGCGACGTGCCGTGCCGTGCCGTGCCGCGCCGCGCCGCGCCGCGCCGTGCCGTGCCGTGCCGTGCCGTGCCGTGCCGTGCCGCGCCGTGCCGTGCCGCGCCGCGCCGTGCCGCTGCTGCACCAGACCGGGGCTCCCGGGGTGTTTGACGTGCGACCGAACCGCGACTTTGTAACATGCATGCTCCTCCACCGAGTCTGGTTCTGCCTGCTGGACAGGTCGGCCCGTTGTCGGCGCCGGGCGCGGCTTTGACCCTCGTGACGTCATGAGACTGCTGGACAGGGCGGCCCGCTGTCGGCGCCGGGCGCGGCTTTGACCCTCGTGACGTCATGAGACTGCTGGACAGGTCGGCCCGCTGTCGGCGCCGGGCGCGGCTTTGACCCTCGTGACGTCATGAGACTGCTGGACAGGGCGGCCCGCTGTCGGCGCCGGGCGCGGCTTTGACCCTCGTGACGTCATGAGGCTGCTGGACAGGTCGGCCCGCTGTCGGCGCCGGGCGCGGCTTTGACCCTCGTGACACCGTCATCAGATGTGATGGGGCGGGGAGGGAGAGAGTGGGGCGGGTCGTCAATCGGCGGTGACACACAGACGGCTTAGCGCTGTGGTGAATGGTCTCGTAAGTCGTAAGTCGTAGGTGTGCTGAATAGCGCCGGTAAACGTGACACGCTTTTGGCATGAGTCGTGATTGTCGACAGGGTCCAGCCACTGCCATCAATATAATACCTAGACAGCCAACTCGCGCGCCGCATACGCCGGACGGCCTGTTCCCACACTGTGTGGTGGCGTCAGCCGTCCTGGGGGCAAAACATCGCGGGCGCCATGGAGACCAATGTATAAATGGCAAATCTGAACGGCGCCCTGACTGGGTTACGCTTGGGAAAAATGTGCAAAGTAGCATCATATTATTCCCTGGAGATACTAGATTGAGCCCAAACAAATTATACAGTTCCACCTGGTCATGGAATTTTTGGAGAACAGCTGGTATGATCGGTTACCATGGCCTTATTTGGGGTGTAAAAAACACATTATACCGTTCACTTTTCGTTGCAACTGCGATCTAAGCTTCATATACTTCATATACTAAGCTTAGATCGTATTCGCAACGAAAAGTGAACGGTATAACGTGGTTTTCACACCCCAAATCAGGCCATGGTAACCGATCATGTCAGCTGTTCTCCAGAAATTCCTTGACCAGGTGGAATCTTATTCGTTTTGGCTCAATCTAGAATCTCCAGCGAATAATATGATGCTACTTTGCACCACTTTTCCCAAGCGTAGTCCAGTCAGGGCGCCGTTCAAATTTGCCCTTTATACATTGGTCCCTATGGCGCGCCGCGATGTTTTGCCCCCCAGGGCTGGTGAGTTAGTGGTGGCGCCACCACGCAGTGTGGGAACGGCCGGACGGCGCAAGATGGCTGTCTAGGTATTATATGGATGGCAGTGCGTCCAGCACTGAGGGCTCAGGTCTGTCTGAGGTTTAGAGGACTCTGCGTCTGGTCCCCCCCCCCCCCCCCCCCCTCGCAGGGCTGTTGCATAGGGAGGTTATCCGGTACCGGTAGGGAAGACGTCACACTTCTGCACACCAGCTGTAGGTAGTGTAACAACGGGCGGGCGGTGCAGCCGGCTTGATGACGTCACTGGGAGGGTATACTTAATTAGAGGTAGGGGTAGATATTTTTTGTTCTGGATATTGGTCATTCCACCTTTTGATGCAATATGATCAAATTCTGTGGATACAAAAAATGGAGGGGGGGGGGGGGGAGGGGAAATCCTGCGAAACCCATCAGTACCGACATTTTCCGTTTTAACGTTATAAGCTCTCCCATGAATTTGGCCAAAATTCAGATATCAGTTTTGGTGCTAGAGAGCTAATTTTTGGTTTATTGAAAACGCAGACCCCAAATTTGGTCTTAAAAGTGTGCTTATTTTTTTTTATTAATACAAATAAATTTAATCCATATGCCATAAAGCCTAACTTTGTTTGAGAGATATATCGTGCTCAAATCTGATAGGGGTAGGTGCCTTCAAATTGGCCATATCTGACTTTGTTTGGGAGATATAACAATTTTATTACAGCTTATTAAGCTAATTAGTTTAAATAGGTGGTGCTGATGAAATTCGAATTAATCAATTATTTTTCGATTTTTTTTTGTGCGAGGTATGATCAAATGACATCGAAAGAACATGGAATCCGCCATGCACGAGCACAATGGCCAAATCTGACTCCATGCCCCCGACCTCTAACTTTTAATGGCGTGTGCCTGTTTATTACTCGATCGCCGACGAATCAAATTTCTCGCGAGCCGTGCTGGACGTGCAAGGTCACGTCGTGGTGGGAGACGCTGCAAGGCCGACCTTCGGTCTCAAATACAAGTCCTGCGCCCCGCCAGGAACGGAGGTTTAGTGAGAGCGTGACCAACGTTGCAGGCACTCGGCGCCAGGAGCAAGTATATTGTTTTACCGCAACACACAAGATACAAAACGCAATCCGGTAGAGAGAATCCACTCATGTGTACGTACAACACGGACTACTAAACATGTGCACACGCATCACTGAAGCAGATCGTTGGTGAACGAGTCAGGCACCTTACTGGGAACATAGTGGTCGAGAAACACCGACCTAGTCTTCCAACGGCCAAGTTGCTGAACTTTGTCGACATCCACGCCAAGTCTGACCGCCTCTGTCGCCCCGGTCGGCCGGAAATCCTTCGGCCGATGTCCAGGCTGCAGACCAAATGTCTCAGCCGCCTCAATCGCTTCCCCCAGAATGTGGGCGACAGAGCTGGCAGAAATGGCCCCACCATAGGGACGGTTAAAGGGAATAGTTCACCTTTAACATGGGGTTTTGGACTGAGATAGCAGATTTGTAGAGCAGATCTAAAAATGGTTTGTGGTGAAAGAATTACTTCTCTACGTTAAGTAATTTCGACACAGGACTAGTGGGCCCGTTTTCATTCCCGCTCTTCCGGGCCACAATCGGGGAATGAACGCTCGCCAGAGGTATGACGTCATACCCGCTGACGTCAGAATTGCGTCATACGCAGATTCTGCCGCAAACTAGCCGTGGTACTTATACAGACTTTGGCCGTGGTCATTAGTAACTTTGAAATAGTACAGAAGTAATATAGGTTGTTATTACCAAGGTCTGTTATTACCACCGAGTTGGTTCAGTGACTGGATGCATTGCCGGGATCAGAAGCCAGAATTCCGAGCTTGCGAAATTGTATTGTAAGAAGGTGCAAATCCCAATATAGAAACGGGGCGACCCTGAGTTGAACGCGACGATTTTCTGGTAAGTTCTTGTTCTTGTTGACCTTATACATCATTGATCATGAATCTGATTTTTACACAGACCAAGTATTTCATGTGTTTGTTTCATGGAAATGCTTGCCGTTATTGTATGCAATTGCTTCCATATCCAAGCTACCATATGCATGACGTCATACATTGTCCTGAAGTTTTGTATGGCCATGAAGGAGAAAAGAGAAACATGTCCATTTCTCAACGGATATCCATCTGTCGTCCAAACAAATGTCATATTCGTGATTTTCAGCTCAATATACCCCGTATAGCCAATTTTTAAGACATTTTTCGAGGTGACCTATTCCCTTTAAGTCCTAAAAACAGGGTGTCGTGACCAGCGGTGTCGTGACCGGGCACCAGGGGCCTAGGATTGCTTTGAAGCCAGGGTGCGGAGTGGAAAATTCGGTCAAAAAATAACAATAAAGAGTGGAAAATTCAGCCTAAAAAAGATCATATGATGTATTTTGATGTGCCAAAGCTCACCCATCAGAATCAGCTGTTAGAAATGGCAGTACTTTCCTAACCTTGTTTTCATCCACAGGTTAATATTAGCATTAATAATATCAGTGTTGAGTTATAGTTATCCAATTACCAATACATCCTGATTTAGGGAGTGGAAAATTCACAGTAAAACTGGGGAAAGAGTGGACAAATATTACCCACAGGGTGTCACTTTCCACCCAAATTTGGCAATCCTAGGACACTGCCGGGCACCGCCACCGGCCAGTAAGCGCGATGTACGAGCGGAGAGCATTTATAGGATCTGACTTGGCATCTGTACCAGGCGGCAGGGTAACCACAAAACCTGTCCTTTGTAAATAATTTTTGATGCCGAAAAACGACACTTCGACAGAACCGTCCGAACAAAAAGTGACTTGATCAGTGGACATAATGAAACGAGAGGACACACCTGAGTCCGCATCATAGTTACACGCCTGTGGAGAGATGTCAGAGGGCCGGAGCATAAGGACAATGGCCAGCAACGTAATCGTCTTCAGTCGCAGCTGCTTCACAGTCAGCGCGTCGTTATCGGGCCACGACCGAAACAAACGCACGAAAGCTGAGACATCCATCACACGGGAGCGTCCCATGGGAGCACGGGTACCACTTTTCACGATGGCGTGCGACAGGCGCAGGATGAAAGGGTCTGAAGTCAGGTTCGTCTGATCACACGCCTCATATACAGACGACAAAGCGGCAGATACACAACACCAGAGTAATATACACCGGCAGAGTAACACCGCCCGTGGTCGGTCGGAAGCACTGCACTTCTGCATCAAGAAGTCGGCCAGAATAGCGGTATCTGTGGGAGGAAACAACACACCGCGAGAACAGCAGAAAGCCGAACATTCGCGAATATAGCGATCGTAAGTCGCGCGCGTGGAGTCAACCAGACAAAGTGGCAGCTGGGCGCTGGCAGCGCGAGACCATCCACGCTCAGCTAGCTTCTCGCACCAGATATCCGCCAGGGGTCCGTCACAGCGTCCAGCCTGTGTTCCGGTGAGGCTCGATCACCTGCAGAGGCAGTACCGGTATGCACGGGCGCGTCACTGGCGGCAGACGGATGGGACGGGCGACGCCGACACTCAGACGCCTCAGTCTGGTCATCCAGGGCTGCCCCGGTCACAGCGGGGCGATCAGAGTCGCCTCCGCCCTCTGCGCCTCCACAACGTCCAAAACGCGCGGGAGCATCCGGAATGGCGGATTTACAAAGTTGTGGTTCCGACCCCAGTCGGACTGTCAGAGGGCATCCACGCCAGATGTGCCCGGCTCGTCGAACCGGCTGTTGTACGCCGGGAGAAGCGCCGTTGTGAACGACGCGAACCAATCTAAGGAGTGGGGCCCGAGCAGGCGGTCCAACTGCCGGAACACCGCGGGGTGTAAGCGCCACTCTTGTCGCAGAGGCATCCTGGACAGAGCATCCGACTCGACGTGGCCAATCCCGCTGATATGATGCGCCGCGATCATCATCAGGTCGTGCTGAAAGGCGCCGCGATCATCAGGTCGTGCTGAAAGGCGCCGCGATCATCAGGTCGTGCTGAAAGACGCCGCGATCATCAGGTCGTGCTGAAAGGCGCCGCGATCATCAGGTCGTGCTGAAAGACGCCGCGATCATCAGGTCGTGCTGAAAGGCGCCGCGATCATCAGGTCGTGCTGAAAGGCGCCGCGATCATCAGGTCGTGCTGAAAGACGCCGCGATCATCAGGTCGTGCTGAAAGGCGCCGCGATCATCAGGTAGTGCTGAAAGGCAATGCACCAAATTGCCTGAGAGATCGCACCTAAACGTGTGTCAGAAGCACCAAACTTGGTTATCAACGCAACAGTCGTAATGTCCGACAGAATGTCTACTTTTTTCCCAACAAGAGACGATTGAACGGAAAGAAGGGCAGCGACAGCGAAAAGCTCACGGTAGTCGGAGGACTCGCTGCTCACCGTGGGACACTATCAGCCGGAGGCGGTCCGACCTCCGGCTTCTAGGACAAATACAGGTCCTGCGCTCTGCCAGGAACACAGGTTTAGTGAGAGGTGACAGGGTTTAGCCCTCCAGCAGCCGGAGGCGGTCCGACCTCCGGCTTCTGGGACAAATACAGGTCCTGCGCCGCTCCGCCAGGAACACAGGTTTAGTGAGAGGTGACAGGGTTTAGTGGAGAATCTCCGGCTTCTAGGACAAATACAGGTCCTGCGCCGCTCCGCCAGGAACGCAGGTTTAGTGAGAGGTGACAGGGTTTAGTGGAGAATCAGTCCGATCGAGTAGTACAAACTACGCCATTAAGTATACCCTCCCAGTGACGTCATCAAGCCGGCTGCACCGCCCGCCCGTTGTTACACTACCTACAGCTGGTGTGCAGAAGTGTTACGCCTGCCCTACCGGTACTGGTTATCCTTGGTCCTGCCGCACTGGTCTGACCCGCGGTCCTTGGTCCTGCCGCACTGGTCTGACCCGCGGTCCTTGGTCTTGCCGCACTGGTCTGACCCGCGACACCCACCTACCCAGCATCGGCCAGACAGATCACTGAAGTCTGCATCATCGGGTCTGTCTCCTGGTCTGACCCGCGCCACCCACCTACCCAGCATCGGCCAGACAGATCACTGAAGTCTGCATCATCGGGGTCTCTCTCCTGGTCTGACCCGCGACACCCACCTACCCAGCATCGGCCGCCAAATCACTGAAGTCTGCATCACGGGGTCTCTCTCCCGATGCTGACCCGGTAAGGTAGCTTCCTCCAGCCCTACCCGGTAAGGTAGCTTCCTCCAGCCCTACCCGGTAAGGTAGCTTCCTCCAGCCCTACCCGGTAAGGTAGCTTCCTCCAGCCCTACCCGGTAAGGTAGCTTCCTCCAGCCCTACCCGGTAAGGTAGTTTCCTCCAGCCCTACCCGGTAAGGTAGCTTCCTCCAGCCCTACCCGGTAAGGTGGCTTCCTCCAGCCCTATCCGGTAAGGTAGCTTCCTCCAGCCCTACCCGGTAAGGTAGCTTCCTCCAGCCCTACCCGGTAAGGTAGCTTCCTCCAGCCCTACCCGGTAAGGTAGCTTCCTCCAGCCCTACCCGGTAAGGTAGCTTCCTCCAGCCCTACCCGGTAAGGTAGTTTCCTCCAGCCCTACCCGGTAAGGTAGCTTCCTCCAGCCCTACCCGGTAAGGTGGCTTCCTCCAGCCCTATCCGGTAAGGTAGCTTCCTCCAGCCCTACCCGGTAAGGTAGCTTCCTCCAGCCCTACCCGGTAAGGTAGCTTCCTCCAGCCCTACCCGATAAGGTAGCTTCCTCCAGCCCTACCCGATAAGGTAGCTTCCTCCAGCTCTACCCGATAAGGTAGCTTCCTCCAACCCTACCCGGTAAGGTAGCTTCCTCCAGCCCTATAGCTTCCTCCAGCCCTACCTGTTAAGGTAGCTTCCTCCAGCCCTACCTGTTAAGGTAGCTTCCTCCAGCCCTACCTGTTAAGGTAGCTTCCTCCAGCCCTACCTCTGGTAAGGTAGCTTCCTCCAGCCCTACCCGGTAAGGTAGCTTCCTCCAGCCCTACCCGGTAAGGTAGCTTCCTCCAGCCCTATAGCTTCCTCCAGCCCTACCTGTTAAGGTAGCTTCCTCCAGCCCTACCCGGTAAGGTAGCTTCCTCCAGCCCTACCTCTGGTAAGGTAGCTTCCTCCAGCCCTACCCGGTAAGGTAGCTTCCTCCAGCCCTACCCGGTAAGGTAGCTTCCTCCAGCCCTACCCGGTAAGGTAGCTTCCTCCAGCCCTACCCGGTAAGGTAGCTTCCTCCAGCCCTACCCGGTAAGGTAGCTTCCTCCAGCACTACCCGGTAAGGTAGCATCCTCCAGCCCTACCCGTGGTCTCGGTTGCACTAATGACGACGCTCCAGCCGCCTTAGCTCAGACCCTGAGCCAGGCCAAATGACCGCTGTTCACTCTGGTGCCTGGTAATCACGTCCTGTTGGAGCCCTGCATAGAGGTGGTTTGCTCAGAACTCCAGATGCAGCTCACGCCCGGGACGTGGTGTTGGCGACTCGTACGTTATTTTCCTCGGCTCTGGTCCCTTTGGTGTCGTAACATTGGTACAATATTGGATACAGGTATCCAATTAAAAGGTTATTGGGCCAATGCCACCCAATTACTAGTTCGAAGAAGGATCATGCTTACGCTGGAGTATCGATTGGACTGTATGTATCGATGGATCTGAACGGGGTGACCGCTGCACGGGGTGTATAATATATACACTGTATAGCACGCTTCTCCCGTCCGCCCGTCCGCGAGTGGGCGGAGCTTTCAGATGACGTCAGAGGGGAGGGTGGGAGGTAGAGGTAGATGGAAGGGAGGGGAAAGAGAGTTTGAGCTGTGCGGAGGCGTCAAGTGTTTGCAGTCTGCTCAGAGCCGGATGGCACGGCTGCATTGCGATGACATACTTCAGTTAAATTGGCGCCACAGCTGTTGCAGGTGATTTCTCGGGAATAGAACGTAGCGCTGATGTCGGTAGAGCCGTCTCACCTGCCGACTACTGTGGAAATATGACCCGTGCTGTCGCTGCTCCTAACGCTATGTGACGGCCCTGCCATCTACATAAGTTCACAGGGCCGCTAGTAAATACAATTGAAATGGAATATTAAACCTTCAAAAATAGTTTGTCGCACTGTGAGTGTACGCTGTCCTAGCCTCTGTGGTAGTGAAGGTATTCTGTGGTTACTGTCCGTGGTGTTAGAAACTGCCGGAGGCTGCTAGCCAGCTTAGGGGATTATGTATCTCGTCTTACAGCGGGATTGGTGCGACATATATTGACCAAGAGATACCGATGGTCAGACGGTATCGCTGAGGTAATGGCGTTCCTCGAGCTCCAGTTGTCTGGTGGGAGGACTCTGCTGATGAAAATCGAGCTCCAGTTGTCTGGTGGGAGGACTCTGCTGATGAAAATCGAGCTCCAGTTGTCTGGTGGGGGAACTCTGCTGATGAAAATCGAGCTCCAGTTGTCTGGTGGGGGAACTCTGCTGATGAAACTCGAGCTGTAGTTGTCTAGTGAGGTTCTCTGATGAAGATCGAAGCTGACTGCCATCACCTGATGTCGTCCTTGGCCATGGGTTTCGGGGGTTATTTTTGTCCAGAGACGGTTTTTATTTACTTTTTTAGAGGCGTTTATGCGGGGCTTAGTCCCTGACGATGAAAGCGCATGACTAGGTCGTAATGCGTCTTCCGTGAACGACTTTAAAGTGTGTTGATATTGATGGGGTAGCTCTCTTGTTGTATTGCAATACTTGCGACACCTTAAAGCCACAATAACGTTACAACAATGAAAGCGTGCAATGCCAACTCCATATGGCACGATTTGCAGAATACTTCCTAATGCCACAAGCTGAACTCATTGGTAAAACTTGAGCCAAACAACATCCAAGAACATATGACAGGTTTCGGACTCGGGACCGGTTTTGCGGACACGGGTGTAAACAAATATTCACGCGTCAGTTTTGAACGAATCTTGACAAACTGGGCGTCAAAATGTTGGAAATTAAGTGGACTTTCGTTTTCTATCCTCAAAAGTTAAATATATTTACTCTGAGTATGAATAGTTCGGCGTAAAAGACGAACAAATGGCAAAAACACGCGTTTTTCAGGGGAAAAATATTAGGTCGCCCAACTTCTAATAGCCGTAGCACCACAACCATATGTTTGGCGGAGCTCGCGCTATGGTCATTCTCTTGTTCATTCAATTTGCTTTCAGAGCATATCGAGTTAATTAGTTCATCACATTTTATTTAGACGCTGCGTTGGATCTTAGCCGAACCATCCAGAGTAAAAAACTACACTCGAATAGGCCAATTTAGTAACAATTTCCCATACAACCATTCTGCTACAACACTTATCCGGCTCCTAAATAGGAAACATTTCAGATGGATCGATTGAGTAAAGCCTTGGGAACATAATTGTGCCATTGTCAATCTTCTGCGAGCTATATTGACGGTGCAACCAATGGTTTCGTGCTCGCTTGTTGTTGTTGACCTCAACTTGTAAAAAAATCACCCCCTCGTATTTTTTTTTCTTACAAGGCCTACATCGACTAGAAAACCAATAGCGATTGTATCTGTATATCCTGTCTACAGATCCTATTGGTTTTCCTGCCGATTTAACACGTTTTGTAAAAATGGTGGGTTCTTTTACAAGTCAACCGTACGCAGACGCGAAGTGATCACGAGATGAAAAATATGCCATATGCCATACTATTTTTGATTCCAGATTCGAATTCCTCGTGCAAAACCGACCCGGATAGTTTTTTTTTTGCAGTGAAACAAAAGCACTGATTCTGGACTGGTTTTGGCCGCGAAACCGGTCCAAAGTCCGTAACCTTGTCATATATAACCAGTAGGTTGACACAATCCGCGACTGAGAATTGAATTGGCTCCATGCTATAGCCGATATCGGCGACACAGCCGCACTGTGATGGAATCGATCATAAATAATGTGCTGACTTCCATGAACTGACCGAGCTTGCTGACGATGCCTTACAGATAGCGCCAGGTTTACTGTCTCCTGCTGAGAATACAGTCACATGGTTCCCTGTCTGGTCACCCAAATCTCCTTGTTTTGCTCTTTACGCTCCCCGCTCCGCAAGTCGGTTGGTTGGAGGCGGTTTGGCGTCGAGCTTTATCTAGTCACTGGTAGTCATTTCGTGGATGGTGTCAAATTGTGTGAGTTTGCAGTCCCTTCAAACTGACTGTTGAACAACTGTTGTAACGCGTGCAGCAATGTGGACTGGCACTATCTAAATGCATCTGACTCGTCTGCCTGAAATAGATGTCAGAACTCACGCCATTTCATCAGCGAGTTCAGGGAAGTATAATCTGCAAACGCCGTTGTTGGCTGTTACAATGGCGTGCGCATTCGTCTTCTGGAGAAAGGCGCTGTGATAGTGTCACAGCGTCGTGTTTGTGGGCTCGTCTATTGGTTACTGTTGTTGTGCCTGGTTTAGAGAATTTCCGGTGCGTTATATGCGCATTATTTAAGTCGTGTACCATAACTCTCGCATTAACTCGACATAACTCTCGCTTTGTCCTGTTAAAGCGTTACAACTCATTGACATGGTGTGACCGATGCAGTAAACTTGCTGTCATGCCGTTTATGTGTAGTGTATTTGTAATGCCAGGTGTGGACTGCACTGGTGTCCTTGTAGTGGCTTGCTTCGCTACCATTCCACGCTCTCTCGCTCTGTGTTGCAGGACGACCATGTTCAGCTGCACGTGCTGCCTGGCCGGCCGCAGCTACACGATCGAGTTCCTGCGCTTCTGCAAGCAGGCGACCCTGCAGTTCTGCGTGGTGAAGCCGGTGATGGCCTGCGTCACCATCGTGCTGGAGGCCTACGGCATGTACTCTGACGGATTCTGGAGGTGGGTGATGACGGATTCTGGAGGTGGGTGATGACGGATTCTGGAGGTGGGTGAGAGCTGAGAGGTGAGAGCTGAGAGGACGGTGCTGCCGGCTCGAAGCTGCTCTGTCGCTGGCTGCGACAGCTCTATTGAGGTGTGGCGATGCACGGATGGCGTGAGGCCTGCTGGGGCTCCAGAGGCCAGGGTTTGGAGTGGTTAGTTGAGTCATTGGAGCTGGATATGTGCAATGTGCACGAGTCCCAGAAACGAATGACAGATATAAAATACCGACCGAGTACAACATGGTATCTAGAATTCCTCTGGATCTTGCGACAAAGTGTGACGGTGAATTAGGGGGTCTCCGCGGATCTCGATACAATTGAGCCACAGATGTCCGACCCGGGTCTCGGATATCGGATCCCGGATGCCGGATCCCGGATCTCGGATCCCGGATCTCGGATCCCGGATCTCGGATATCGGATCCCGGATGCCGGATCCCGGATCTTGGATGCCGAGTGAGGGGTGCAGAGGAGGACTGTTGAGGACATGACAATCAGTCCCTCTCCCTGGGCGGAGCGGCTGTTACCTGTAATAAAGGTCAGCAGTTGTTAGCTAGTAGGACCAGTTTTTTTGTTGTTGTTGAGAACTCTACAATATCCGTGATATTTTTAGCCGAGGGAACGAAGGGAGAGTGCTGGGCTTAATCCGCCCGTGTAGCTCAGTCGGGAGAGTGTTGGGCTTAATCCGTCCGTGTACCTCAGCCGGGAGAGTGTTGGGCTTAATCCGTCCGTGTAGCTCAGTCGGGAGAGTGCTGGGCTTAATCCGCCCGTGTAGCTCAGTCGGGAGAGTGTTGGGCTTACGATCAGACCCACCCTGGCAAGGTGGACTCGAGCCGCTTCGGCGCTCGCTGTTTGCTCCTGGCGGGGAGGGCCTGCGGCTGGCGGCAGTGGTCGCGTTCAAGGTCAGATGAAGCCAGCGGGCCAGACGGAGCGTCCTCAGTCGGTAGGAGACGTTAAACTGTCGCCTCTAAAGTCTGCCGGGCGGAACGTCCTCAGTCGGTAGGAGACGTTAAACTGTCGACTCTACATTCTGCCGGGCGGAGCGTCCTCAGTCGGTAGGGGACGCTAAACTGTCGCCTCTACATTCTGCCGGGTGGAGCGTCCTCAGTCGGTAGGGGACGCTAAACTGTCGCCTCTACATTCTGCCGGGCGGAACGTCCTCAGTCGGTAGGAGACGTTAAACTGTCGACTCTACATTCTGCCGGGCGGAGCGTCCTCAGTCGGTAGGAGACGTTAAACTGTCGCCTCTAAAGTCTGCCGGGCGGAGCGTCCTCAGTCGGTAGGGGACGTTAAACTGTCGCCTCTATATTCTGCCGGGCGGAGCGTCCTCAGTCGGTAGGGGACGTTAAACTGTCGCCTCTATATTCTGCCGGATGACTGGCATTGTGCGATCGGATGGTGGGGTCTGGATCCGCACAACAAACGCCGCTCAGCGGTGGTTCTGAGCTCGGGAATTAATCATCCCATCAAACCATTCAGACTAAATTTATAGCAAAACGCTCGGAAGTCATTTTTAAGCGGCCTAACATTTCCTTTACCAAACGCCCAAAATTAACACATGTCTAACATTGTCTAAGAAACAGTTTGTTTAACACGCGCAGTGGAGGGGGGGGGGGGGGGGGGGGGCACTTGCGCCCCACATGTTTTTCGTGAATAGCTCGGAAACGAATCGGAGCAGGGCGGTTTTTTTTTGCGCGGCATTAAAGCCAACTCAATAGCGGATCGTTTGACGCAAAAAAAAACGAAAATCCGCGGCTAAATTTTGAGTTTTATGAATTTGACATCCAAGATTGCGGTCAGAATCGAGGTCGGTGAAGAGATATCTTCGGAACTAACAGTCGGATCGGGATGATTCAAACGCCATTCGGTAGCCAATGTCAATGTTCATCCCTGGACACAACTTTTGACACATTGCTGATGACCTGTGACGTCACAGAGGTCAAATTCCCACAATTGTGACATTTGGCCAGATTTGACCTTCGTGACCTCGTTTGACCTTTAATATATTGGCATAAGGTCACGAAACTTTCAGCAAATGTAGATCATCATAGCACCTACTTAACCTGTAAGTTTGTCCCATACTTTCGGAGATCTGGGGGGGGGGGGGGGTCACTAAAGTATCCCCCCCCCCCCCACTGCGTGTTGGTGGCATACCCCTCTCCACTGCGCGTGTTAAGCTGGCATGGTTATACTAATGGATTGCGAGTTAACATTCTCTGCTGCATCTTTTGGTGTTGCCTGGTCACGTATTTATAATTCACGTCTGTTGTCGCGGCTCTGTTGATAGCTCTGAGGTGGCCAGTAGAGGTGCAGAAAACTGGTCCCGGCGTCGCGGCGCTGTGACTAAATCAGTTTCACGGCGGCACTAAGCCGGGACTAGGTCAGGTCAAATGAGATCAGGCCGTGACCTTATCATACTAAAGACAAAATCAGGCGCATGTTCCAATTTCCAAAGTCCAAACATTTTGATTGAAGCAATTGTTACAGCTGTTCATTTGGTTTGTATTCTATTTCTGAGTCACTACTCACTACTCACTATATCAGTCAACACTAAAGATTGACACTTTGTATCACCTATAAACTTTGTCATGTTGGTCACTAACTCGGTATAAGATGGGCAACACCCATAGCACTAGGGCTGCATGAAGTAACCAACTTAAACATGACACTAATTTATAGGTGACACAAAGCCAGTGGCTTGGTGACTTTTGTGTCACTATAAACCTGTTTATGTTGTTGGCTTCAAGACACCAACAAGACAAAGTTATGGAAGAAAACGAACACCAAGCCACCAAGCTTACTTACTTCACTAAAACTACCTACTACTACTAAAAATAACCTGTTACCTAGCCAGATCAAGTGTTCCGGAGATACCTTTACCTTCCTCTTAAATATCTCACAGTCACAACACAACCTACTTGCACCCATGGGGCTTAATGGCTACAGGAACGGTCTAATAAAATGCATCAATTTCCAAATACCCCAAGCCAATGATTATCGTTATGTAATCATTGCTCCAAGCACATAACAATTCAATTATATTCCACGTCTCTGATGCGTCAGGAATGTGCGCTGTGTAAACAGCTGCTAAATAATAAAACCTTTACCTTTTGACGTCGAGTAAAACATTCTGTATATTTTCTAAATCGAACAGATAAATGTTTATTTGAAAGTATCACTTGCTTTTAGGTTAACGAGGAATACAAAAAAAGAAGAAATATTTCCCATACACCAAATAAAATATTGACGTAAAATTATGCTCACTGTTTCTTGACTCAATGAAAAATTCTGGGACGCCATCTGTATATGTAGTATGTACACAAAGCCATGTGATTATCAAGGCCAACCTCAAGAGTTTTATTTAATAACAAAGTCTCAGAAATGTGTTGATTTGACGCACAATACAGATATGATATGTACATTGTACAAGCTAAAAGTAAAACTTAAAAATAAAAAACAACATAGATTATATATTTTAGTACGAGTAACGTGCTTTATAGTGTAGTGCCGACTGCCGTGCATAGCGATTTGCTTGCGGCGTTGACCCTCTGCTTACTTTATCGGGCAAGCGCGCCGTAATTGACGATGGAGAGCCACAGCTGCCGAATCCGATATGCGTGTTTTTTTTTCTCATTGCGCTTTCATACAAATTTGTTAGTGTCCTGGGAAATTGTAAGAGATTCCTTGTGCCACCGATTCTCGGAGTTAAAGAATCAAGTTGGCCTTAATGTGACATACCGACTATTTTGGGGCGAGAGATTTCGTTATTTTAATATGTGGTTGGCTTCAATCAGGTGAGATGACACGAATTCATGTTGGCAGGAGCTGTGGCTTACAGGCCAGGCATGACATCAATTTAAATTGTATTGTTATATTTGTCTGCTCAGAGACTTAGCTTTGAGGACCTGCAAGTGAGATTGATTTTCAGTTTGTAAATGCCTATTGCCTAGAGCTGTATTTCAAAAGGTTATTCCTGCAAATGTGTTCATATCTTCTGTGCAGCGTGATGGCTTGTAATTAATGTCAGCTAGAATCTGACTGCCATCTTTTTTGTTTGTTTTATTTTGTCCATTTCTTAGTGTTTCAAATGCCAGTGTTGATGCTTGATTACTTTGATACTTTGATATGCTTTCAGTGGCATATGTATGAATCGTGTAGGTACTCCGTACTAGGTATTAGGTAACCAATACCATACATTTCATTCATGCTTATTGATTTTCCTACATCGATCCTACTTCAAGGTATTGGCAGTTGTCCTGTTGCGGTCTAGCAATGTTCTAAAATAGAATGTTCTAGCAAGTAGCAAAGTATATTTTTAGGATACAAATTACATAACTATTTCATATGTTGAAATTGTGAAAATTACGCTTGCCGTGACCAAGCTGGGACTCAAATTGACCTGGCTGCTAGCACGCCGTGACCTCTGAACTAGGTCAGCCGCCGTGACCGGGGCCGTGACCGGGGCCGTGACCAAGAAATTCTAATTTTCTGCATCTCTAGTGGCCAGTCTGTCTGACAGGCCGGACGGCCGGCTGGCTGTGTCGGCTCGGCGGCACCCGCCACCATGTTATGGTCGTCTGCTCAATGTATTGGCGGCTGTCGATGGCCGGGGCTGGCCTGCCAGTATGGGCAGCTACTGGCCGATCAGGCCTTGTGGCCCCACCGACCGACCGACCGACCCGCCGCCGCCGCCGCCCGTACTGCTGCTGAACTGGGCGGGACCGGACCGGACCGGATCGCGGCGGCGGGCGGCGGCGTTATGGGCGGCTAGTGACTGGGCCGGCGCGCGCGCAGCCTTCACCTCCGCTGCCGTCGCCGCCGCCGCCCCTATTGCTGAACTGGGCGGGACCGGGGACCGGACTGAACGGCGGTGGCGGCGGTGGCGGTGGACGGCCGAGTTATGGGCGGCTAGTGGCTGGGTCGGAGCGCGCGCAGCCTTGAGGGCTGCCGGCCGGCCGCCGCCGCCGCCGCCGCCGCCCGCGCAGTCTCGGGGTGGTGTGTGAGGCTGTGCGCGCGCTGCACTGATTCGTTACCAACCGTGTTGGGCCAGCTGCGGACAGAGCAGTAGGGAAGGAAGACCACCTGGCTGGCTGGCATGCTCGGTTGCTCCAGGATGGATGTATGCTGCTGATATTTGTTCCTTGTATGCTATATATATGGGATGTTGCTGGTGAAATAAATGTGTAGTTACGCAGGCACAATGGTTGTGCACGAATATTTATTGTACAGGTAGTGAGCAAATTATCACCAGTACCGGTGTAGACTGGGTGAAATGAATATTAATTTGATTAAAGGAATTACAAATTGTTGAATTTTCATTCATTTGATTATTGCTCATAGGGAGCAAATCCCGAGCCAAATCAAATGCATTAATTTGACCATGTTGATCATTAGTTTGAGAAACAACAAGAAACCAGAAACTTGTCTTTATTTGTATGCTTACTATGCCTTAAGTTAATTTTATTGCAAGTTATTCCAGTTTTTCCCTGTGACCTATATTCTTTCCGAGCCGTTTTCATATCCATTGTGGTCTTTGTTTTGTCTCGTGATCGACTGATTCTTATGATGTCCATCAGGACGATGACAGTTTAAGTTGTGCAGGCACGTAGCCAAGGGGAGGGCGGCGGGGGCGGCCGCCCCCTCCCCCCCCCCCCCCTCCCCCCTCCCCCCTCCCTAGAGGCCAGGAGGGCCCTTTTCGGCGCGCGCAGCGCGCCGAAAAGGGGCGTCGAGACCGCGCGAAGCGCGGTATCATAGGCTCTACTACACGAAGCAAGAGTGGTCTTTAGAGAGTTTACCGGACTTCAGAGGCCCTTTAGGGCCACCAGGGCCCTCTGAAAGACCAGAGGGCCCCTTGGACGTTCAAAAGAGCCCTGTGCATGTCAGAGGGGCCCCTGGCAAGATCGAAAGGGCCCCTGAGCGGGTCAGAGGGCCCCCTGAGCACGTCGAATGGGCCCCCTGAACACGTCGAATGGGCCCCTAGCCAGCACAGAGGGGCCCCTGGGCAAGTTGAGAGGCCCCTGAGCATGTCGACAGGGCGACAAAGCGGCCAGCGCAGTCCTTTGCCAGGTCATAAGGGCCCCTGAGCAGGTTGGAGGGCCCCTGGACAGACCAGAGGGCCCCTGGGAAGTTAAGAGGGCCCCTGTGCAGGTCAGAGGGGCCCTGACCAGACCGAAAGGGCCCTAGGTGGGTCAGAAGGGCCCCTGAACATGCCGAATGAGCCCCAAGCCAGCACGGAGGGGCCCCAGGGCAGGTCGGAGGGCCCTCGGAGCATGTCGCAAGGCGACAAAGCAGCCAGCGCAGTCCCTTGCTAGGTCGGAAGGGCCCCTTATAAGGTTAAAGGGCCCCTGGAGAGACCAGAGGGCCCCTGGAAAGTTAAAAGGGCCCTTGCGCAGATCGGAGGGCCCCTGTTCAGACCTAAAGGACCCCTGGGCGGGTAAGAAGGGCCCCTGCACTGCCGAAGTGGCCCCTGGCCAGCACGGAGGGGCTCCAGGGCAGGTCGGAGCAGCCAGTGCAGTCCCTGGCCAGGTCGGAAGGACCTCTGAACAGGCCGAATGGGCCCCTTGACACACAAGAGGGGCTTCTTGGAAGGTCAGATGAGTCTCTGGTGAGACCGGAAGGGCCAACAGCACGTAGATATCCCAGATGAAGATTAAATACAAAGAGGACTTACTCCACAATACAAATATTAAAAGCGGAGCTTTCGCGTATATTGTAACACCCTTCGTCAGGGTGCTACAATATACCCGAAAGATCCGATTTTATTCTTTCCTGTAGAGTAAGCCCTCTTTGTATTATATATATATATATATATATATATATATATATATATATATATATATATATATATATATATATATATATATATATATATATATATATATATATATATATATATATATATATATATATATATATATATATATATATATATATATATATATATATATATATATATATATATATATATATATATATATATATATATATATATATATATATATATATATATATATATATATATATATATATATATATATATATATATATATATATATATATATATATATATATATATATATATATATATATATATATATATATATATATATATATATATATATATATATATATATATATATATATATATATATATATATATATATATATATATATATATATATCACCCACTCCACATCATGTCTTCGCTTCGCGGATCCCAGATGAGTCCCTGAACAGGTCGGAAAGGCGTAGAAAAGGTCAGAAGGGCCCCTAGACGATCTGAAGGGACCTTGGGCCTTTCAACAGTAAGAATACAGTTGTACAGGGAATCAAACTCAAAATTCAATTATATGCGGGCTAGGAAAAAAATCGGTCAGTTTCTCGGCGCATTTATGTGTTATGTTGCTACTTTCCTATATTATTGGGCAAAATAGTTCATTTTAGCACCTTTCCCCCCGCACTTTTAAACGCACAATATAACCATTTTAGAGGTCCGCACCATACGCAATGCGACGCATTGATGAGAAAGCAACCCAGGGCATAATACTCAAAATTTTCGCGCCGCTCCAAGGCGCAATATGTTTGAGTTCCAGGTCTTGAGCTTAAAACAATATTCCAAGTTGGTATAGCTGATTCCAAATTCGTGTCGCTGGTTCCAAAGTTGATGTGGCAGTTTTCTAACTCCAGCTCCTAAACGTTGGTATGGCCCATGTCATACCTGCCATACTGCATTTTCCAGCCTTGTAACGTGCCTTTTCATGCGCTTTTTTGTGGGGGGGGGGGGGGGGGCTTTCAACGCTTGGGAAGGGGCCCTTTCAACGCTCGGGAAGGGGCCCTTTCGAGGTGCCGCCCCCTCCCCCCCCCCCTGGACGAAATCCTGGCTACGTGCCTGAAGTTGTGCATAGCAAGGCATGTTACAGCCATTTGCATGGTAACTGTGCCATGCATCTGTTACGTAACTTCTCGTTATGATGCTGTTAGTCACCTTCTGACCTGACATTTGCCACGAGGCTTGCCGTTATGCCGTTTGCATGAGTAGTTATGGGCGCCATTAGACCACAGGATTCGGTGCGGCCCAATTCTCATCACCATGCGGTATTGACCTGAGACCTGGCTCTGTTACGTCACTCGCCGTTAGGTTGTGTAATGTGTATACCCTCTTGACCTGAGGGATGTTTCAACAGCCTCTGTCCGCCAGTCCATCGTCGGTATATCGCCTGACCTCGCTCCGACTGATCATTCCACAGCGTCACCATCAGCTACAACTTCAGCGTGTCCCTAGCCTGACCGCGCCCGTCTGTCTGGTCCTTCCACAGCGTCACGAGCGGCTACCTCTACATCACCATCAGCTACAACTTCAGCGTGTCCCTAGCCTGACCGCGCCCGTCTGTCTGGTCCTTCCACAGCGTCACGAGCGGCTACCTCTACATCACCATCAGCTACAACTTCAGCGTGTCCCTAGCCTGACCGCGCCCGTCTGTCTGGTCCTTCCACAGCGTCACGAGCGGCTACCTGTACATCACCATCAGCTACAACTTCAGCGTGTCCCTAGCCTGACCGCGCCCGTCTGTCTGGTCATTCCACAGCGTCACGAGCGGCTACCTGTACATCACCATCAGCTACAACTTCAGCGTGTCCCTAGCCTGACCGCGCCCGTCTGTCTGGTCATTCCACAGCGTCACGAGCGGCTACCTGTACATCACCATCATCTACAACTTCAGCGTGTCGCTGGCGCTGTACGCGCTATTCCTGTTCTACCACGCCACGCGCGAGATGCTGCGGCCGTTCGACCCTGTCATCAAGTTCTTCACCGTCAAGTCGGTTATCTTCCTCTCCTTCTGGCAGGGTCAGTTGCCGCGTGGTGTTGATGGTATTGTGTGGATTGTCGTCCATCTTCCTCTCCTTCTGGCAGGGTCAGTTGCCGTGTGGTGTTGTATTGTGTGGATTGTCGGTCATCTTCCTCTCCTTCTGGCAGGGTCAGTTGCCGTGTGGTGTTGTATTGTGTGGATTGTCGGTCATCTTCCTCTCCTTCTGGCAGGGTCAGTTGCCGTGTGGTGTTGTATTGTGTGGATTGTCGGTCATCTTCCTCTCCTTCTGGCAGGGTCAGTTGCCGCGTGGTGTTGATGGTATTGTGTGGATTGTCGGTCATCTTCCTCTCCTTCTGGCAGAGTCAGTTGCCGTGTGGTGTTGTATTGTGTGGATTGTCGGTCATCTTCCTCTCCTTCTGGCAGGGTCAGTTGCCGCGTGGTGTTGATGGTATTGTGTGGATTGTCGGTCATCTTCCTCTCCTTCTGGCAGAGTCAGTTGCCGTGTGGTGTTGTATTGTGTGGATTGTCGGTCATCTTCCTCTCCTTCTGGCAGGGTCAGTTGCCGCGTGGTGTTGATGGTATTGTGTGGATTGTCGGTCATCTTCCTCTCCTTCTGGCAGAGTCAGTTGCCGTGTGGTGTTGTATTGTGTGGATTGTCGGTCATCTTCCTCTCCTTCTGGCAGGGTCAGTTGCCGTGTGGTGTTGTATTGTGTGGATTGTCGGTCATCTTCCTCTCCTTCTGGCAGGGTCAGTTGCCGCGTGGTGTTGATGGTATTGTGTGGATTGTCGGTCATCTTCCTCTCCTTCTGGCAGAGTCAGTTGCCGTGTGGTGTTGTATTGTGTGGATTGTCGGTCATCTTCCTCTCCTTCTGGCAGAGTCAGTTGCCGTGTGGTGTTGTATTGTGTGGATTGTCGGTCATCTTCCTCTCCTTCTGGCAGAGTCAGTTGCCGTGTGGTGTTGTATTGTGTGGATTGTCGGTCATCTTCCTCTCCTTCTGGCAGAGTCAGTTGCCGTGTGGTGTTGTATTGTGTGGATTGTCGGTCATCTTCCTCTCCTTCTGGCAGAGTCAGTTGCCGTGTGGTGTTGTATTGTGTGGATTGTCGGTCATCTTCCTCTCCTTCTGGCAGGGTCAGTTGCCGCGTGGTGTTGATGGTATTGTGTGGATTGTCGGTCATCTTCCTCTCCTGGCAGGGTCAGTTGCCGCGTGGTGTTGATGGTATTGTGTGGATTGTCGGTCATCTTCCTCTCCTTCTGGCAGAGTCAGTTGCCGTGTGGTGTTGATGGTATTGTGTGGATTGTCGGTCATCTTCCTCTCCTTCTGGCAGAGTCAGTTGCCGTGTGGTGTTGTATTGTGTGGATTGTCGGTCATCTTCCTCTCCTTCTGGCAGGGTCAGTTGCCGTGTGGTATTGATGGTATTGTGTGGATTGTCGGTCATCTTCCTCTCCTTCTGGCAGAGTCAGTTGCCGTGTGGTGTTGTATTGTGTGGATTGTCGGTCATCTTCCTCTCCTTCTGGCAGGGTCAGTTGCCGTGTGGTGTTGATGGTATTGTGTGGATTGTCGGTCATCTTCCTCTCCTTCTGGCAGAGTCAGTTGCCGCGTGGTGTTGATGGTATTGTGTGGATTGTCGGTCATCTTCCTCTCCTTCTGGCAGAGTCAGTTGCCGTGTGGTGTTGTATTGTGTGGATTGTCGGTCATCTTCCTCTCCTTCTGGCAGAGTCAGTTGCCGTGTGGTGTTGATGGTATTGTGTGGATTGTCGGTCATCTTCCTCTCCTTCTGGCAGAGTCAGTTGCCGTGTGGTGTTGTATTGTGTGGATTGTCGGTCATCTTCCTCTCCTTCTGGCAGAGTCAGTTGCCGTGTGGTGTTGGTGGTATTGTGTGGATTGTCGGTCATCTTCCTCTCCTTCTGGCAGGGTCAGTTGCCGTGTGGTGTTGTATTGTGTGGATTGTCGGTCATCTTCCTCTCCTTCTGGCAGAGTCAGTTGCCGTGTGGTGTTGATGGTATTGTGTGGATTGTCGGTCATCTTCCTCTCCTTCTGGCAGAGTCAGTTGCCGTGTGGTGTTGGTGGTATTGTAGGGTTATAATTGGTGTTACATTTCGATAGTTAGAACATGTCTCAGATTTAAAATCAAAAATGAAATGTTAAATCGCCAGTCAGACCAGAGCCTGTGATAAGTCAGCGCACTAGGGAGTATTTCGCATGGTATGTGTTTGTCTAAAACAGAATGTTTTGTTGATTGGGCCGCAACTAATTTACACTGGAGAAATTTGTGTAGAACTAGATTCATCTTGCAGTTTCGGCACCAAGTGCCAGTCTCCAGCCGCAGTGATTTGTAATGCTAAACATACGCTCTGGTACTATTCATTTGTCTGTATTTTGAACCATTACTGGACCCTGACGTATTCATTTGTCTGTATTTGGACCCAGTACTGGTCCCTGATGTATTAATTTGTCTGTATCTGGACCCAGTACTGGACCCTGATGTATTAATTTGTCTGTATTTGGACCCAGTACTGGGCCCTGACGTATTCATTTGTCTGTATTTAGACCCAGTACTGGACCCTGACGTATTCATGTGT
Organism: Chirona hameri; assembly: GCA_036785665.1. NCBI lineage: Eukaryota > Metazoa > Arthropoda > Thecostraca > Balanomorpha > Balanidae > Chirona > Chirona hameri. Next base: position 30,495 of record JAXIVJ010002643.1, on the reverse strand, counting down.
CTGTATTTAGACCCAGTACTGGGCCCTGACGTATTCATTTGTCTGTATTTTGAACCATTACTGGACCCTGACGTATTCATTTGTCTGTATTTGGACCCAGTACTGGTCCCTGATGTATTAATTTGTCTGTATCTGGACCCAGTACTGGACCCTGATGTATTAATTTGTCTGTATTTGGACCCAGTACTGGGCCCTGACGTATTCATTTGTCTGTATTTAGACCCAGTACTGGACCCTGACGTATTCATGTGTCTGTATTTAGACCCAGTACTGGGCCCTGACGTATTCATTTGTCTGTATTTGGACCCAGTACTGGACCCTGATGTATTAATTTGTCTGTATTTGGACCCAGTACTGGACCCTGATGTATTCATTTGTCTGTATTTAGACCCAGTAATGGGCCCTGATGTATTTATTTGTCTGTATTTGGACCCAGTACTGGACCCTGACGTATTCATGTGTCTGTATTTGGACTCAGTACTGGGCCCTGACGTATTCATGTGTCTGTATTTGGACCCAGTACTGGACCCTGACGTATTCATGTGTCTGTATTTGGACCCAGTACTGGGCCCTGACGTATTCATTTGTCTATATTTGGACCCAGGACTGGACCCTGACGTTCTGTCGCGCCACATGCCATGTTGCCGACGGCTGATCCGGTCCGCCATCGCTCTGTGGTGAATCCCCTGTAAAAACACGCGCCATGACTGTCCTGTACCGGCCGACAGGCGTGCTGCTGGCCATCCTCCCTCGAGTGAATCCCCTGTAACAACACGCGCCATGACTGTCCTGTACCGGCCGACAGGCGTGCTGCTGGCTATCCTCCCTCGAGTGAATCCCCTGTAACAACACGCGCCATGACTGTCCTGTACCGGCCGACAGGCGTGCTGCTGGCCATCCTCCCTCGAGTGAATCCCCTGTAAAAACACGCGCCATGACTGTCCTGTACCGGCCGACAGGCGTGCTGCTGACCATCATCCCTCGAGTGAATCCCCAGTAACAACACGCGCCATGACTGTCCTGTACCGGCCGACAGGCGTGCTGCTGGCCATCCTCCCTCGAGTGAATCCCCTGTAACAACACGCGCCATGACTGTCCTGTACCGGCCGACAGGCGTGCTGCTGGCCATCCTCCCTCGAGTGAATCCCCAGTAACAACACGCGCCATGACTGTCCTGTACCGGCCGACAGGCGTGCTGCTGGCCATCCTCCCTCGAGTGAATCCCCAGTAACAACACGCGCCATGACTGTCCTGTACCGGCCGACAGGCGTGCTGCTGGCCATCCTCCCTCGAGTGAATCCCCTGTAACAACACGCGCCATGACTGTCCTGTACCGGCCGACAGGCGTGCTGCTGGCCATCCTCCCTCGAGTGAATCCCCTGTAACAACACGCGCCATGACTGTCCTGTACCGGCCGACAGGCGTGCTGCTGGCCATCCTCCCTCGAGTGAATCCCCTGTAACAACACGCGCCATGACTGTCCTGTACCGGCCGACAGGCGTGCTGCTGGCCATCCTCCCTCGAGTGAATCCCCTGTAACAACACGCGCCATGACTGTCCTGTACCGGCCGACAGGCGTGCTGCTGGCCATCCTCCCTCGAGTGAATCCCCTGTAACAACACGCGCCATGACTGTCCTGTACCGGCCGACAGGCGTGCTGCTGGCCATCCTCCCTCGAGTGAATCCTCTGTAACAACACGCGCCATGACTGTCCTGTACCGGCCGGCAGGCGTGCTGCTGGCCATCCTCCCTCGAGTGAATCCCCAGTAACAACACGCGCCATGACTGTCCTGTACCGGCCGACAGGCGTGCTGCTGGCCATCCTCCCTCGAGTGAATCCCCAGTAACAACACGCGCCATGACTGTCCTGTACCGGCCGACAGGCGTGCTGCTGGCCATCCTCCCTCGAGTGAATCCCCTGTAACAACACGCGCCATAACTGTCCTGTACCGGCCGACAGGCGTGCTGCTGGCCATCCTCCCTCGAGTGAATCCCCTGTAACAACACGCGCCATGACTGTCCTGTACCGGCCGACAGGCGTGCTGCTGGCCATCCTCCCTCGAGTGAATCCCCTGTAACAACACGCGCCATGACTGTCCTGTACCGGCCGACAGGCGTGCTGCTGGCCATCCTCCCTCGAGTGAATCCTCTGTAACAACACGCGCCATGACTGTCCTGTACCGGCCGACAGGCGTGCTGCTGGCCATCCTCCCTCGAGTGAATCCCCAGTAACAACACGCGCCATGACTGCCCTGTACCGGCCGACAGGCGTGCTGCTGGCCATCCTCCCTCGAGTGAATCCCCTGTAACAACACGCGCCATGACTGTCCTGTACCGGCCGACAGGCGTGCTGCTGGCCATCCTCCCTCGAGTGAATCCCCTGTAACAACACGCGCCATGACTGTCCTGTACCGGCCGACAGGCGTGCTGCTGGCCATCCTCCCTCGAGTGAATCCCCTGTAACAACACGCGCCATGACTGTCCTGTACCGGCCGACAGGCGTGCTGCTGGCCATCCTCCCTCGAGTGAATCCCCAGTAACAACACGCGCCATGACTGTCCTGTACCGGCCGACAGGCGTGCTGCTGGCCATCCTCCCTCGAGTGAATCCCCTGTAACAACACGCGCCATGACTGTCCTGTACCGGCCGACAGGCGTGCTGCTGGCCATCCTCCCTCGAGTGAATCCCCAGTAACAACACGCGCCATGACTGTCCTGTACCGGCCGACAGGCGTGCTGCTGGCCATCCTTCCTCGAGTGAATCCCCTGTAACAACACGCGCCATGACTGCCCTGTACCGGCCGACAGACGTGCTGCTGGCCATCCTCCCTCGAGTGAATCCCCTGTAACAACACGCGCCATGACTGTCCTGTACCGGCCGACAGGCGTGCTGCTGGCCATCCTCCCTCGAGTGAATCCCCTGTAACAACACGCGCCATGACTGTCCTGTACCGGCCGACAGGCGTGCTGCTGGCCATCCTCCCTCGAGTGAATCCCCTGTAACAACACGCGCCATGACTGTCCTGTACCGGCCGACAGGCGTGCTGCTGGCCATCCTCGAGTGGATCCCCTGTAACAACACGCGCCATGACTGTCCTGTACCGGCCGACAGGCGTGCTGCTGGCCATCCTCGAGTGGATCCCCTGTAACAACACGCGCCATGACTGTCCTGTACCGGCCGACAGGCGTGCTGCTGGCCATCCTCCCTCGAGTGAATCCCCTGTAACAACACGCGCCATGACTGTCCTGTACCGGCCGACAGGCGTGCTGCTGGCCATCCTCGAGTGGATCCCCTGTAACAACACGCGCCATGACTGTCCTGTACCGGCCGACAGGCGTGCTGCTGGCCATCCTCCCTCGAGTGAATCCCCTGTAACAACACGCGCCATGACTGTCCTGTACCGGCCGACAGGCGTGCTGCTGGCCATCCTCGAGTGGAGCGACATGTTCGAGGAGCGCCATGACTGTCCTGTACCGGCCGACAGGCGTGCTGCTGGCCATCCTCGAGTGGATCCCCTGTAACAACACGCGCCATGACTGTCCTGTACCGGCCGACAGGCGTGCTGCTGGCCATCCTCCCTCGAGTGAATCCCCTGTAACAACACGCACCATGACTGTCCTGTACCGGCCGACAGGCGTGCTGCTGGCCATCCTCGAGTGGAGCGACATGTTCGAGGAGCGCCATGACTGTCCTGTACCGGCCGACAGGCGTGCTGCTGGCCATCCTCGAGTGGAGCGACATGTTCGAGGAGCGCCATGACTGTCCTGTACCGGCCGACAGGCGTGCTGCTGGCCATCCTCGAGTGGAGCGACATGTTCGAGGAGCGCCATGACTGTCCTGTACCGGCCGACAGGCGTGCTGCTGGCCATCCTCGAGTGGATCCCCTGTAACAACACGCGCCATGACTGTCCTGTACCGGCCGACAGGCGTGCTGCTGGCCATCCTCGAGTGGATCCCCTGTAACAACACGCACCATGACTGTCCTGTACCGGCCGACAGGCGTGCTGCTGGCCATCCTCGAGTGGAGCGACATGTTCGAGGAGCGCCATGACTGTCCTGTACCGGCCGACAGGCGTGCTGCTGGCCATCCTCGAGTGGAGCGACATGTTCGAGGAGCGCCATGACTGTCCTGTACCGGCCGACAGGCGTGCTGCTGGCCATCCTCGAGTGGAGCGACATGTTCGAGGAGCGCCATGACTGTCCTGTACCGGCCGACAGGCGTGCTGCTGGCCATCCTCGAGTGGAGCGACATGTTCGAGGAGCGCCATGACTGTCCTGTACTGGCCGACAGGCGTGCTGCTGGCTATCCTCGAGTGGAGCGACATGTTCGAGGAGCGCCATGACTGTCCTGTACCGGCCGACAGGCGTGCTGCTGGCCATCCTCCCTCGAGTGAATCCCCTGTAAAAACACGCGCCATGACTGTCCTGTACCGGCCGACAGGCGTGCTGCTGACCATCATCCCTCGAGTGAATCCCCAGTAACAACACGCGCCATGACTGTCCTGTACCGGCCGACAGGCGTGCTGCTGGCCATCCTCCCTCGAGTGAATCCCCTGTAACAACACGCGCCATGACTGTCCTGTACCGGCCGACAGGCGTGCTGCTGGCCATCCTCCCTCGAGTGAATCCCCAGTAACAACACGCGCCATGACTGTCCTGTACCGGCCGACAGGCGTGCTGCTGGCCATCCTCCCTCGAGTGAATCCCCAGTAACAACACGCGCCATGACTGTCCTGTACCGGCCGACAGGCGTGCTGCTGGCCATCCTCCCTCGAGTGAATCCCCTGTAACAACACGCGCCATGACTGTCCTGTACCGGCCGACAGGCGTGCTGCTGGCCATCCTCCCTCGAGTGAATCCCCTGTAACAACACGCGCCATGACTGTCCTGTACCGGCCGACAGGCGTGCTGCTGGCCATCCTCCCTCGAGTGAATCCCCTGTAACAACACGCGCCATGACTGTCCTGTACCGGCCGACAGGCGTGCTGCTGGCCATCCTCCCTCGAGTGAATCCCCTGTAACAACACGCGCCATGACTGTCCTGTACCGGCCGACAGGCGTGCTGCTGGCCATCCTCCCTCGAGTGAATCCCCTGTAACAACACGCGCCATGACTGTCCTGTACCGGCCGACAGGCGTGCTGCTGGCCATCCTCCCTCGAGTGAATCCTCTGTAACAACACGCGCCATGACTGTCCTGTACCGGCCGGCAGGCGTGCTGCTGGCCATCCTCCCTCGAGTGAATCCCCAGTAACAACACGCGCCATGACTGTCCTGTACCGGCCGACAGGCGTGCTGCTGGCCATCCTCCCTCGAGTGAATCCCCAGTAACAACACGCGCCATGACTGTCCTGTACCGGCCGACAGGCGTGCTGCTGGCCATCCTCCCTCGAGTGAATCCCCTGTAACAACACGCGCCATAACTGTCCTGTACCGGCCGACAGGCGTGCTGCTGGCCATCCTCCCTCGAGTGAATCCCCTGTAACAACACGCGCCATGACTGTCCTGTACCGGCCGACAGGCGTGCTGCTGGCCATCCTCCCTCGAGTGAATCCCCTGTAACAACACGCGCCATGACTGTCCTGTACCGGCCGACAGGCGTGCTGCTGGCCATCCTCCCTCGAGTGAATCCTCTGTAACAACACGCGCCATGACTGTCCTGTACCGGCCGACAGGCGTGCTGCTGGCCATCCTCCCTCGAGTGAATCCCCAGTAACAACACGCGCCATGACTGCCCTGTACCGGCCGACAGGCGTGCTGCTGGCCATCCTCCCTCGAGTGAATCCCCTGTAACAACACGCGCCATGACTGTCCTGTACCGGCCGACAGGCGTGCTGCTGGCCATCCTCCCTCGAGTGAATCCCCTGTAACAACACGCGCCATGACTGTCCTGTACCGGCCGACAGGCGTGCTGCTGGCCATCCTCCCTCGAGTGAATCCCCTGTAACAACACGCGCCATGACTGTCCTGTACCGGCCGACAGGCGTGCTGCTGGCCATCCTCCCTCGAGTGAATCCCCAGTAACAACACGCGCCATGACTGTCCTGTACCGGCCGACAGGCGTGCTGCTGGCCATCCTCCCTCGAGTGAATCCCCTGTAACAACACGCGCCATGACTGTCCTGTACCGGCCGACAGGCGTGCTGCTGGCCATCCTCCCTCGAGTGAATCCCCAGTAACAACACGCGCCATGACTGTCCTGTACCGGCCGACAGGCGTGCTGCTGGCCATCCTTCCTCGAGTGAATCCCCTGTAACAACACGCGCCATGACTGCCCTGTACCGGCCGACAGACGTGCTGCTGGCCATCCTCCCTCGAGTGAATCCCCTGTAACAACACGCGCCATGACTGTCCTGTACCGGCCGACAGGCGTGCTGCTGGCCATCCTCCCTCGAGTGAATCCCCTGTAACAACACGCGCCATGACTGTCCTGTACCGGCCGACAGGCGTGCTGCTGGCCATCCTCCCTCGAGTGAATCCCCTGTAACAACACGCGCCATGACTGTCCTGTACCGGCCGACAGGCGTGCTGCTGGCCATCCTCGAGTGGATCCCCTGTAACAACACGCGCCATGACTGTCCTGTACCGGCCGACAGGCGTGCTGCTGGCCATCCTCGAGTGGATCCCCTGTAACAACACGCGCCATGACTGTCCTGTACCGGCCGACAGGCGTGCTGCTGGCCATCCTCCCTCGAGTGAATCCCCTGTAACAACACGCGCCATGACTGTCCTGTACCGGCCGACAGGCGTGCTGCTGGCCATCCTCGAGTGGATCCCCTGTAACAACACGCGCCATGACTGTCCTGTACCGGCCGACAGGCGTGCTGCTGGCCATCCTCCCTCGAGTGAATCCCCTGTAACAACACGCGCCATGACTGTCCTGTACCGGCCGACAGGCGTGCTGCTGGCCATCCTCGAGTGGAGCGACATGTTCGAGGAGCGCCATGACTGTCCTGTACCGGCCGACAGGCGTGCTGCTGGCCATCCTCGAGTGGATCCCCTGTAACAACACGCGCCATGACTGTCCTGTACCGGCCGACAGGCGTGCTGCTGGCCATCCTCCCTCGAGTGAATCCCCTGTAACAACACGCACCATGACTGTCCTGTACCGGCCGACAGGCGTGCTGCTGGCCATCCTCGAGTGGAGCGACATGTTCGAGGAGCGCCATGACTGTCCTGTACCGGCCGACAGGCGTGCTGCTGGCCATCCTCGAGTGGAGCGACATGTTCGAGGAGCGCCATGACTGTCCTGTACCGGCCGACAGGCGTGCTGCTGGCCATCCTCGAGTGGAGCGACATGTTCGAGGAGCGCCATGACTGTCCTGTACCGGCCGACAGGCGTGCTGCTGGCCATCCTCGAGTGGATCCCCTGTAACAACACGCGCCATGACTGTCCTGTACCGGCCGACAGGCGTGCTGCTGGCCATCCTCGAGTGGATCCCCTGTAACAACACGCACCATGACTGTCCTGTACCGGCCGACAGGCGTGCTGCTGGCCATCCTCGAGTGGAGCGACATGTTCGAGGAGCGCCATGACTGTCCTGTACCGGCCGACAGGCGTGCTGCTGGCCATCCTCGAGTGGAGCGACATGTTCGAGGAGCGCCATGACTGTCCTGTACCGGCCGACAGGCGTGCTGCTGGCCATCCTCGAGTGGAGCGACATGTTCGAGGAGCGCCATGACTGTCCTGTACCGGCCGACAGGCGTGCTGCTGGCCATCCTCGAGTGGAGCGACATGTTCGAGGAGCGCCATGACTGTCCTGTACTGGCCGACAGGCGTGCTGCTGGCTATCCTCGAGTGGAGCGACATGTTCGAGGAGCGCCATGACTGTCCTGTACCGGCCGACAGGCGTGCTGCTGGCCATCCTCGAGTGGAGCGACATGTTCGAGGAGCGCCATGACTGTCCTGTACCGGCCGACAGGCGTGCTGCTGGCCATCCTCGAGTGGAGCGACATGTTCGAGGAGCGCCATGACTGTCCTGTACCGGCCGACAGGCGTGCTGCTGGCCATCCTCGAGTGGAGCGACATGTTCGAGGAGCGCCATGACTGTCCTGTACCGGCCGACAGGCGTGCTGCTGGCCATCCTCCCTCGAGTGAATCCCCTGTAACAACACGCACCATGACTGTCCTGTACCGGCCGACAGGCGTGCTGCTGGCCATCCTCGAGTGGAGCGACATGTTCGAGGAGCGCCATGACTGTCCTGTACCGGCCGACAGGCGTGCTGCTGGCCATCCTCCCTCGAGTGAATCCCCTGTAACAACACGCGCCATGACTGTCCTGTACCGGCCGACAGGCGTGCTGCTGGCCATCCTCGAGTGGAGCGACATGTTCGAGGAGCGCAGCTACATCAACCCGGGCACCATGTCGGCCGGCTACCAGAACTTCCTCGTCTGCATCGAGATGTTCTTCGCGGCCATCATGCTGCGTTACGCCTTCCCACACACGACCTACTCTCAGGAGTGCTTCACCGACCCGAGCGGACGGTCCGTGACGATGACCAGCATCTCCAGCTCTCTCAAGGTACGGCGGACATACAGCTTTCCAGTGCTTAGACCCCGGTGAAATGACGGAGCAGTCGGCACGCCTGCACACCCAGTCGTGATGTCTGATAATAGATAATGGTGTTTAACACCGGCTGACCAGGTGTGGTTAGTGCGGTGTTTGACACTGGCTGACCAGGTGTGGTTAGTGCGGTATTTAACACCGGCTGACCAGGTGGGGTTAGTGCGGTGTTTAACACCGGCTGATCAGGTGTGGTTAGTGCGGTGTTTAACACCGGCTGGTCAGGTGTGGTTAGTGCGGTGTTAACACCGGCTGGTCATGTGTGGTTAGTGCGGTGTTTAACACCGGCTGGTCAGGTGTGGTTAGTGCGGTGTTTAACACCGGCTGGTCAGGTGTGGTTAGTGCGGTGTTAACACCGGCTGGTCAGGTGTGGTTAGTGCAGTGTTTAACACCGGCTGACCAGGTGTGGTTAGTGCGGTGTTTAACACCGGCTGACCAGGTGTGGTTAGTGCGATATTTAACACCGGCTGACTAGGTGGGGTTAGTGCGGTGTTAACACCGGCTGGTCAGGTGTGGTTAGTGCGGTGTTAACACCGGCTGGTCAGGTGTGGTTAGTGCGGTGTTAACACCGGCTGACCAGGTGGGGTTAGTGCGATATTTAACACCGGCTGACTAGGTGGGGTTAGTGCGGTGTTTAACACCGGCTGATCAGGTGTGGTTAGTGCGGTGTTTAACACCGGCTGGTCAGGTGTGGTTAGTGCGGTGTTAACACCGGCTGGTCATGTGTGGTTAGTGCGGTGTTTAACACCGGCTGGTCAGGTGTGGTTAGTGCGGTGTTTAACACCGGCTGGTCAGGTGTGGTTAGTGCGGTGTTAACACCGGCTGGTCAGGTGTGGTTAGTGCGGTGTTTAACACCGGCTGACCAGGTGTGGTTAGTGCGGTGTTTAACACCGGCTGACCAGGTGTGGTTAGTGCGGTGTTTAACACCGGCTGGTCAGGTGTGGTTAGTGCGGTGTTAACACCGGCTGGTCATGTGTGGTTAGTGCGGTGTTTAACACCGGCTGACCAGGTGTGGTTAGTGCGGTGTTTAACACCGGCTGACCAGGTGTGGTTAGTGCGGTGTTTAACACCGGCTGACCAGGTGTGGTTAGTGCGGTGTTTAACACCGGCTGGTCAGGTGTGGTTAGTGCGGTGTTTAACACCGGCTGACCAGGTGTGGTTAGTGCGGTGTTTAACACCGGCTGGTCAGGTGTGGTTAGTGCGTGTGCCAAGGTTAGACTTGTTTTGTGGTTGCTTTCAAACCAAAGTGTTCCGATTTCGGTACTTATGGGTACACATTTACAAACGATTGTACGGTGCTTAATCCCAGTAAGGCACTACGATTTAATAATTTGAGAAGTTATATTTCGAAACTAGAAGCACTTCATTTCTGGTCCAGTTCAGATTCCAGTTGGGCCTGGATGCATTGCCCTTGCGTCTATGCAGCACATATCTGCGCCATCAGCCGTGCCCATCCTCGTGAGCTTCCATCTCTGGTGACCTTCACATCCGCTCTTACCTGCCCGGTAGTCTCCTGAGCTCAGAGTCCAGCCGATCTGTGTCATATAGTATCGTTAGGTCGTCTGCATGTCTTCCCGTTAATGACCTGCCCCGAGCCGCTCGGCCCGTATCGGTCTCGTTAACATGGGTCGCGTCATCTGGGAGTTTCCCGAGGCCTATTCGGGCTGGTATCCGCGGTAGTACGGGAGTCGATGGCTAGTTTAATCGGAGCCAGGATCGGATTAGGTGCTGTAATAGCCGAATCGATTGATTGTAACGGCCGTTCAATTGATTGTAATTGGTGTAATAGATTGGTGTAATATAATAAATTGGCTGCCGGGCAGTGGGGGCTGTTGCTCGGTTTTGTTGTCGCTCGTACGATGTTCGAGAACTGGATTGGGAGCCGGAATGGAAGCCATGCATACATTCTGGGCGGCGGTAATGTGGCGGCTGGAAACCCGAGTCATCAGCAGGATGTTAGCAGGAGTGGGGTTAGATGATAGCAGGATTGGAGGCCTCTTGTCTCTCAACACGGCTCCTCACGCTCCTCACGTCCCGTCGCTCAACACGGCTAGAGTGGTTTCGTTCATTGTGTTATGTTTCTACCAAAGACTGATTCATTATATCGGCCCCTGTTGGAGTCTGTCCCGTCTATGTATCGCCTGCGCAGCGTCTATGTAACGTCCCTGTACTGTCTGTGTGCCCTCTGTGTTTCGTCTGAGTATCGTCTATGAAGTGTGTCTGTATCGTCTGTTAATCACATCTATATAGCGTGTATCTGGCGTCTGTGTGCCCTCTGTGTTTCGTCTGAGTATCGTCTATGAAGTGTCTGTATCGTCTGTTAATCACATCTATATAGCGTGTATCTGGCGTCTGTGTACCCTCTGTGTTTCGTCTGAGTATCGTCTATGAAGTGTGTCTGTATCGTCTGTTTATCACATCTATATAGCGTGTATCTGGCGTCTGTGTGCCCTCTGTGTTTCGTCTGAGTATCGTCTATGAAGTGTGTCTGTATCGTCTGTTAATCACATCTATATAGCGTATATCTGGCGTCTGTGTGCCCTCTGTGTTTCGTCTGAGTATCGTCTATGAAGTGTCTTTATCGTCTGTTAATCACATCTATATAGCGTGTATCTGGCGTCTGTGTACCCTCTGTGCACTGCAGCAGCGGGCATGTAGTGTTCATGTCCCGGCGTTAAGCCTGTGATTCGATGAGCCGCCGCCGCTCAGCCGGCCGGCCGGTGCGGCGCGGCGCGGCGTGGTGCGGTGCGGTGCGGCGATCGTGATCGATTCAGAGCTGCTGGCCAACCAGCCGGTCCGCATTGGACGGCACTGGACGCCGCCGACTGACCGACCGACCGACCGACCGACCGACCGACCGACCGACCGACCGACCGACCGACCGACCGACCGACCGACCGACCTACCTGCTGACTGACTGGACGGCTGGCTGACTGACTGGCGGGCGGGGTCAGACGGTTCCGGTTCAATACATGGTGTCACAATCCCGTGTCACCGCCCCGTGTCACCACCCCGTGTCACCGCGCCCCGTGTCACCACCCCGTGTCACCCCCCCCCCCGTGTCACCACCCCGTGTCACCACCCCATGTCACCACCCCGTGTCACCACCCCCCGTGTCACCACCCCGGGTCACCACCCCGTGTCACCACCCCGTGTCACCACCCCCGTGTCACCACCCCGTGTCACCACCCCGTGTCACCACCCCGTGTAACCACCCCGTGTAACCACCCCGTGTCACCGCGCCCCGGGTCACCACCCCGTGTCACCACCCCGTGTCACCACCCCGTGTCACCACCCCGTGTCACCACCCCGTGTCACCACCCCGTGTCACCGCGCCCCGGGTCACCACCCCGTGTCACCACCCCCCGTGTCACCACCCCGTGTCACCGCGCCCCGTGTCACCACCCCGTGTCACCGCGCCCCGGGTCACCACCCCCGTGTCACCACCCCGTGTCACCGCGCCCCGTGTCACCACCCCGTGTCACCGCGCCCCGGGTCACCACACCGGGTCACCACCCCGTGTCACCGCGCCCCGTGTCACCACCCCGTGTCACCGCGCCCCGTGTCACCACACCGTGTCACCACACCGTGTCACCACCCCGTGTCACCGCGCCCCATGTCACCGCGCCCCATGTCACCGCGCCCCATGTCACCGCGCCCCGGGTCACCACCCCGTGTCACCACCCCGGGTCACCACATCGGGTCACCACCCCGTGTCACCACCCCGTGTCACCACCCCCCGTGTCACCGCGCCCCGTGTCACCCCCCGTGTCACCGCGCCCCGGGTCACCACACCGGGTCACCACCCCGTGTCACCGCGCCCCGTGTCACCACCCCGTGTCACCACCCCGTGTCACCGCGCCCCGGGTCACCGCTGTCCTTGTGTCGGGGAGCCGGCCTGGAGTCCCTCTGTTGGTCATTTCGGTGTCCCCTTGGTGGTATCTTGGTAACCATATGGTGTCCCTTAGGTGGACCGTCTTCGATTGGAGTCCGTTTAGTGTTGGTCAAGTTTGCGTCGGTGTGACCATGGTGCTAAGAGTGTCGTATCTTCGTAGCCATGTGCCACTGGTTCGATATGTCTCAACGGTTGAGAGTTTTATCTATCAGCTAGCCACGTTCCTGCCTCCTCCGCGTACACGGGCCTGTCCAGTGTTTTGCGCTGTCCGACCTCCTGTACAGTGTGTGGCGCTGTCTGACCTCCTCCTGTCCAGTGTTTGGCGCTGCCCGACCTCCTGTCCAGTGTTTGGCGATGTCCGACCTCCTCCTGTCCAGTGTTTGGCGCTGTCTGACCTCCTCCTGTCCAGTGTTTGGCGCTGTCCGACCTCCTCCTGTCCAGTGTCTGGCGCTGTCCGACCTCCTCCTGTCGCGTGTGTGGCGCTGTCCGACCTCCTCCTGCCCAGTGTGTGGCGCTGTCTGTCCGACCTCCTCTTGTCCAGTGTTTGGCGCTGTCCGACCTCCTCCTGTCCAGTGTTTGGCGCTGTCCGACCTCCTGTCCAGTGTTTGGCGATGTCCGACCTCCGTTTGATCGTCACCGTCCCTCCCTGTGGAAGACGTTATCCACGGGGTCAGACGTGAGACGTTGCCATTGATTGTGTTCCGGTCGTCTCTGGTGCTGACGTGCTCTCGATGAGACACTGTTGTATCAATGTGCTCGGGCTGGTGACCATCAATGACACCTGCTCCAATGTCGATGACAATGAACGGGACATTTCTTCCCGCCGGACCGCACCATGGGGTGCTCCAGGGGGTCTGTCGCACGGCCGAACGCTACCAGGGTATGATGACGCCCATTCGTGGGAGAGGAGAGGATGGAGAGGATGGAGAGGATGGAGAGGATGGAGAGGATGGAGAGGATGGAGAGGATGGAGAGGATGGAGAGGAGAGGAGAGGAGAGGAGAGGAGAGGAGAGGAGAGGAGAGGAGAGGAGAGGAGAGGAGAGGAGAGGAGAGGAGAGGAGAGGAGAGTGCTGTGTTAGTATGAGGCCGGTCTGTCAGCGCCAGAGGTCCCGCTCCCGTCCCGCTCCCACAGAGGTCCCGCTCCCACAGAGGTTCCGCTGCCATACCCTCGATACAGAGCGGACACGCGGTTGGACAGAGGACAGAGCTCTGCCTGTCACGTCGTGCTCTGTTACTGTTATCCTACGCGATATTCTGTTTATCTGTGTGCCAACATTACATAATTATTCGCCCTTGAGCGCGAACCAACAAGTCCACATAGCTGTTTTCGTGAAACTATAGCTTACGTCAGCATATTTGAATATACCGGAGCTGAACTCTGCCCTCTGCCCTGCTGCTGATTGCCCTCTGCCCTGCTGCTGATTGCCCTCTGCCCTGCTGCTGATTGCCCTCTGCCCTGCTGCTGATTGCCCTCTGCCCTGCTGCTGATTGCCCTCTGCCCTGCTGCTGATTGCCCTCTGCCCTGCTGCTGATTGCCCTCTGCCCTGCTGCTGATTGCCCTCTGCCCTGCTGCTGATTGCCCTCTGCCCTGCTGCTGATTGCCCTCTGCCCTGCTGCTGATTGCCCTCTGCCCTGCTGCTGATTGCCCTCTGCCCTGCTGCTGATTGCCCTCTGTCCTGCTGCTGATTGTCATCTGCCCTGCTGCTGATTGCCCTCTGCCCTGCTGCTGATTGCCCTCTGCCCTGCTGCTGATTGCCCTCTGCCCTGCTGCTGATTGCCCTCTGCCCTGCTGCTGATTGCCCTCTGCCCTGCTGCTGATTGCCCTCTGCCCTGCTGCTGATTGTCCTCTGCCCTGCTGCTGATTGCCCTCTGCCCTGCTGCTGATTGCCCTCTGCCCTGCTGCTGATTGCCCTCTGCCCTGCTGCTGATTGCCCTCTGCCCTGCTGCTGATTGCCCTCTGCCCTGCTGCTGATTGTCCTCTGCCCTGCTGCTGATTGTGTTACGATACGCATCACTATCTTCGAGTTTCTGCGCAGACTACTGACTTGCTCTGTATTTCGGCTGGAATGTGAGGAGGCCTTGGATTGAAGCTCAGTGTCCTTGATATGGCTCCAGCTCGGTTCTATCGATGCCGGCTGTGAATGCAGAGATCTGATGAAGAGGAAGCGGGACGGAGTGACGCAGATGTGTCGTCACCGCGTGTGTTCTGACTGTGGCCTGCTGGTGTTCCAGGAGACGATGAGTGTTCTGACTGTGGCCTGCTGGTGTTCCAGGAGACGTGTGTTCTGACTGTGGCCTGCTGGTGTTCCAGGAGACGATGAGTGTTCTGACTGTGGCCTGCTGGTGTTCCAGGAGACGATGTGTGTTCTGACTGTGGCCTGCTGATGTTCCAGGAGACGATGAGTGTTCTGACCGCGGCCTGCTGGTGTTCCAGGAGACGATGTGTGTTCTGACTGTGGCCTGCTGGTGTTCCAGGAGACGATGAGTGTTCTGACTGTGGCCTGCTGGTGTTCCAGGAGACGATGAGTGTTCTGACTGTGGCCTGCTGGTGTTCCAGGAGACGATGAGTGTTCTGACTGTGGCCTGCTGGTGTTCCAGGAGACGATGAGTGTTCTGACTGTGGCCTGCTGGTGTTCCAGGAGACGATGAACCCCCGGGACATCATGACAGACGCCATCCACAACTTCCACCCGCAGTACTCCCAGTACACCCAGTACAGCGCCGGTACGTACCCCAGTACAGCGCCGGTACGTACAGTACTCCCAATACACCCAGTACTCCCAGTACAGCGCCGGTACGTACCCCAGTACAGCGCCGGTACGTACAGTACACCCAGTACAGCGCCGGTACGTACAGTACTCCCAGTACAGCGCCGGTACGTACAGTACTCCCAGTACACCCAGTACTCCCAGTACAGCGCCGGTACGTACAGTACTCCCAGTACACCCAGTACTCCCAGTACAGCGCCGGTACGTACCCCAGTACAGCGCCGGTACGTACAGTACACCCAGTACAGCGCCGGTACGTACAGTACCCCAGTACAGCGCCGGTACGTACCTCCCCTTGGTACCTCCCGGGTATAACGCCGGTACGTACCCCCACGGGTACCTCCAGCACCCCGGGACGACGCGGGTCAGGGTGCACTGCGGTACACCGTGATGTACATCTGGTTGAGGTACACCGTGATGTACATCTGGTTGAGGTACACCGTGATGTACATCTGGTTGAGGTACACCGTGATGTACATCTGGTTGAGGTACACCGTGATGTACATCTGGTTGAGGTACACCGTGTGTACATCTGGTTGAGGTACACCGTGTGTACATCTGGTTGAGGTACACCGTGATGTACATCTGGTTGAGGTACACCGTGATGTACATCTGGTTGAGGTACACCGTGGTGTATATCTGGTTGAGGTACACCGTGATGTACATCTGGTTGAGGTACACCATGATGTACATCTGGTTGAGGTACACCGTGTGTACATCTGGTTGACGTACACCGTGATTTACATCTGGTTGAGGTACATCGTGTGTACATCTGGTTGAGGTACACCGTGATGTACATCTGGTTGAGGTACACCGTGATGTACATCTGGTTGAGGTACACCATGATGTACATCTGGTTGAGGTACACCGTGTGTACATCTGGTTGAGGTACACCGTGATGTACATCTGGTTGAGGTACACAGTGACGTACATCTGGTTGAGGTACACCGTGATGTACATCTGGTTGAGGTACACCGTGGTGTACATCTGGTTGAGGTACACCGTGATGTACATCTGGTTGAGGTACATCATGATGTACATCTGGTTGAGGTACACCGTGTGCACATCTGATTGACGTACACCGTGATGTACATCTGGTTGAGGTACACCGTGATGTACATCTGGTTGAGGTACACCGTGATGTACATCTGGTTGAGGTACACCGTGATATACATCTGGCTGAGGTACACCGTGATGTACATCTGGTTGAGGTACACCGTGATGTACATCTGGTTGAGGTACGCCAGCCATGTTGTGCCAGCCTACTCGAAAGAGGTGGTGCTCGCGTGTAGATGCTTCATGGCCCAAACACGAGTCTACCCTGGTTTGTATCTATAAACAACCGAACTGATACGTTATGTCTATGAGACCTGTATTGATCTGGGTTCCGCGTAAGAAAGCGACGGCCGAGGTTCAGTCGCTGGAAACTCATTCAGATTCGTAACGGCAAAATTTCGGGGAGTCGATTTTTGTGACTCAGTTGGTTGATAAGGGCGTCCAAATAGGAGCGTCTGCACGTGACTAGTAAGGTGACTAGGCTACGTGACTAGGCTACGTGACTAGGCTAGTAATTCGAGGGCGTAGTCTGGACACTGGGCAGCTCCACAGACGCGGGAGAGACAGACAGACAGACAGACAGACAGACAGACAGACAGACAGACAGACAGACAGACAGACAGACAGACAGACAGACAGACAGACAGACAGACAGACAGACAGACAGACAGACGTCTCCTCTCACCACCAACACGCCGGTACGTACGACTGGTGCGATTGTTTAACGGAATGCGGCACGATTTTCGCCCTTATGCACGCGGCCTGACTGCCTGCGTTTGATTTGCCAATTCGCTCTCTCCTTTTGTTGACTCAGCGCTGAGTTGAGTTGCCAGAGTTCGGTGTGGCTGCGTTCGTCGTGTTTCGAGGACCAGTGAGCATGTCTGCCTGCTGCGCGCTAGTGTGTTCCGACTTCTGCCCTAGGCTGACCCGTTGTGGATCGACCTGGGAGGGGGCAGGGGAAGGGGAGTGCTGTGCGTTTGTGTGATGCGTGTCTGGTACCCCTCTTTACCCCCTTCTTTACCCCCCCCCCCGTCGTCCCCGGAAACTGTGGAACACTGCGACACACCAACACGGGTTATCACCACCTGGTTTGTGAGTTTGAGTGTGTTTGTTTTGCCATCACCAGGTGGTTCGGGGGTGTTCGGGTTTGTGTTGGTCATCTCCCTTCACATCACAGCACTGTACTGGTTGCACTTTTGTCGGGCACGGCGTTGTTCACGAGTTGGGTTCACGAGTACCGGCACCTTGACATAATCTGACGGAGTTGTATGTGAGAGTCCTCAGTTCCTGTAAAATCTGCACTGATGTATGCTGACTGTATGATCTCACGTATGTGCTATACTAGTACCATGTATTGTCTATGCTTGATATGCATATACCCCGTCTCCAGTGACCCCGAGATAGCTGCATTACTTAGGCTTCATACCGTGCCGGCTTGTAAGGCAGACAGTCGCTGAGAATCTCCAGCTTTTCCGTATGGCTGGCAGCTGTATGGCCTGGCAGCGGCAGCGGCTATATATGGCCGGCAGCGGCTATATATAGCCGGCAGCGGCTATATATGGCCGGCAGCGGTACTATTTGCGCTGTCTGCCACTATCCATCGTCCGAGACTGGAGTGCGCCATACATCTATTGTCTGACCCACCGGAGCAGCTATGGTGTCTCTATTCCAGTATATAATGCAACAATAACTTGTTGACAAGGCGAGCCGATTTCGCCCCGAGATGCTATTGAGCTGGTATATCAATGGCATCGTCGGTGTAGAGTCGCCTGGCGCCAGATAAACTCAGAGTCGCCTGGCGCCAGATAAACTCAGAGTCGCCTGGTGCCAGATAAACTCAGAGTCGCCTGGCGCCAGATAAACTCAGAGTCGCCTGGCGCCAGATAAACTCAGAGTCGCCTGGCGCCAGATAAACTCAGAGTCGCCTGGCGCCAGATAAACTCAGAGTCGCCTGGCGCCAGATAAACTCACGTGCCCTTCCACATAGGTCAACCCGTCTTGGAGGTGTGTTAATTCTCCAGAACGGAGCCTGCCTATGGTATGGTGAAATGTGTTGATTGCTTGGAGTCGTGCCTAAACTACGATAGCTGATCCTTTCCCATAAATTATGCAACTGAGTTGACGGTTTGTAAATTGCTCTCTTCAAATTATTCCCTGCCCATGTTTTCGCATTGAAATATCAGACATCAGCTGTATACCGGCTGCAGTTACCTCGACAGTAGCGGCTTATTGAGCCCCCCCCCCCCCCCCTCCCTCCCGAGAATAGGCTGCCCCCAGAATAGCCTGGGTGGAGGCGGACGCAGACTCAGGGGTATCTCCCGGGATGGTTATACACGAACCAGACATGCCTGCTTAGTGTCGGAGGATGTCCGGGGATGCCGGGGAGGATTGGCTTGGGGATGCCGGGGAGGATCGGCCCGGGGATGCCGGGGAGGATTGGCTTGGGGATGCCGGGGAGGATTGGCCCAGGGATGCCGGGGAGGATTGGCCCGGGGATGCCGGGGAGGATTGGCCCGGGGATGCCGGGGAGGATTGTCCCGAAGATGCCGGGAGGATTGGCCCGGGGATGCCGGGAGGATTGGCCCGGGGATGCCGGGAGGACTGGCCCGGGAATGCCGGGAGGATTGGCCCGGGGATGCCGGGAGGATTGGCCCGGGGATGCCGGGGAGGATCGGCTGACCTTTCTAGTGTCTATGTTGTATCTTCTCAGCCGCCCGTTGTAAAGTCCGGTCATTGTAGATTCGGCAGTACAGTGGCTTTTAGACGAAGAGGAGCATGTTATTTTGAACCCCGGTGTGCTATGTCGGGGGTGGATCTTCGTACATATCGTGTGTACACTATGTACACCAGCTGGTGGTGCTGATGGTTAGACTGGTGTATGTCAGATGTCCGATATTTCACCGTGACTGTCACGGTGCAGTTGGGACTGCCACGGTGCAGTTGTGACTGTCACGGTGCAGTTGGGACTGTCACGGTGCAGTTGGGACTGCCACGGTGCAGTTGTGACTGTCACGGTGCAGTTGTGACTGTCACGGTGCAGTTGTGACTGCCACGGTGCAGTTGGGACTGCCACGGTGCAGTTGGGACTGCCACGGTGCAGTTGGGACTGCCACGGTACAGTTGGGACTGTCACGGTGCAGTTGGGACTGTCACGGTGTAGTTGGGACCGTCACGGTGCAGTTGGGACTGTCACGGTGCAGTTGTGACTGTCACGGTGTAGTTGGACTGTCACGGTGCAGTTGTGACTGTCACGGTGTAGTTGGGACCGTCACGGTTCATTTGGGATCGTCACGGTGCAGTTGCGACTGTCACGGTGTAGTTGGACTGTCACGGTGCAGTTGGGACCGTCACGGTGTAGTTGGGACTGTCACGGTGCAGTTGGGACCGTCACGGTTCATTTGGGATCGTCACGGTGCAGTTGCGACTGTCACGGTGCAGTTGGGACTGTCACGGTGCAGTTGGGACCGTCACGGTTCATTTGGGATCGTCACGGTGCAGTTGCGACTGTCACGGTGCAGTTGCGACTGTCACGGTGCAGTTGTGACTGTCACGGTGTAGTTGGGACCGTCACGGTGTAGTTGGACTGTCACGGTGCAGTTGTGACTGTCACGGTGCAGTTGTGACTGTCACGGTGCAGTTGTGACTGTCACGGTGCAGTTGTGACTGTCACGGTGCAGATATGACTGGCTCCCAGTTGTGACTGGCTCCCAGATGTGACTGGCTCCCAGTTGTGACTGGCTCCCATTCGACTCGACTGTGTAGTGATTTGCATCTCAGAACCCGGCCTGTGGTGCGACACACGGCAATGTCTGCTTTGAGCGCGTCAAACACGGCAATGTCTGCTTTGAGCGCGTCAAACACGGCAATGTCTGCTTTGAGCGCGTCAAACACGGCAATGTCTGCTTTGAGCGCGTCAAACACGGCAATGTCTGCTTTGAGCGCGTCAAACACGGCAATGTCTGCTTTGAGCGCGTCAAACACGGCAATGTCTGCTTTGAGCGCGTCAAACACGGCAATGTCTGCTTTGAGCGCGTCAAACACGGCAATGTCTGCTTTGAGCGCGTCAAACACGGCAATGTCTGCTTTGAGCGCGTCAAACACCGCAATGTCTGCTTTGAGCGCGTCAAACACGGCAATGTCTGCTTTGAGCGCGTCAAACACGGCAATGTCTGCTTTGAGCGCGTCAAACACGGCAATATCTGCTTTGAGCGCGTCAAACACGGCAATGGCTGCTGTGAGCGCGTCAAACAAGACTGTACGGCTGTGTATATAAAGTAGCCGTGAATGTTGTGTTGTCTGCTAATGCATCCGCCCGACCGTACGCTGTGCCCCGTACCGCCCGACCGTACGCTGTGCCCCGTACCGCCCGACCCGCTGCCTGCTGGGCCTGCTGTGCCCCTGCTCGGCCTTATCGAACGCTGACTAGTCTCTGACCCAGTCTGACCTCTGGTGACCTCTGGTGACCTCTGGTGACCTCTGGTGACCCTGTGACCCGCCGCTGACCGGAGCGCGTCCCCAGGCATCGGTGACGGCAGCAGCCGGAGGCCACCCGGTCCCCGCCCGGCAGAACTGGACGTCACTTCGACGACGGTGACGCCGCCTGCCGGCCAGACATCCGGCTTTCAGGAGCTGCGCGCCGCGCCGCCAGGCGGCGGCACCAGCGACGGCAGCGCCGGCCCCCCGCCAGGTGGCAGCAGCGGCGGCAGCGGCGGTCTCGTGCCGGGCTATCAGCAGGGTACTGGCGGCGGCGGCGGCGGCGGTGGTGGCGGGCACGGCACACTACTCTATTAAAGACACAACACGCGCCGCACCCTGGCACGGTGACGGAAAGGTGCTGGAGTACGGCACCTGGTGGTGGAGTGCTAGTTCTGGTGCCGGAGTATCAGTTTTGGGTATAGTTTGGTAATTATGGTGTGGGGTATTGTTTTTGTCTTATTTTGTCGTTTGCTTGGGTTGCTTTGCTATTATAATAAGTTTTGGTTTCCGTACAAACTAACGCTAGGAAAAATCAATTCATATTTTAAAGTTACTTCAGATGTAAGTGCTTTCTTTGTCCGTTTTGGCCTTTGGTGTCAGTTGTTTTGGTTTAAAAATACCGTATTGTTAATGCTTTTATTATTTGCAATATTTTAACTTTAAAATGAGTACCCTGATACTGAATCAAGTATCACTAAACTCAGTAGCCTGGCACTAGATCACGTTGTTACCCACCGTTGTACTCCGGCACCAGCGTGGTCCCTCGCTGTTAATTCACACCAGCGTGGTCCCTCGCTGTTAATTCACACTTCTCTGCGGCACTGGTGGCGGTCATCTGTCTCCCCGCCAAACTCTCATTGCTTTTCACTCACTGCCTCTCACTCTTGTCTCACCGTCACTTCGTCACTGCCTCTCACCCTGCCGTGCCGTCACAACGTTATATACCGTCACTGCATCTCACTCCAGTGGGACCGGAGCCTTGATACCACATGCGGTAAGGCTAGCCCCCTGGTGTCGTTTCTGAGGTGCATCTGGAGATGTGTTCTGAAGACACCACGGGCCCACACTGTACAACACTGCACCGCACACTTGTGCCCGGCTAAACCATTCTCCACTGGTTCTCTGTGTTTCTGCGTCCTGGCGCCCGCTGCTCTGTACATACACACTGGCTGGGACATTCATTTGTACATACACACCAGCTAGAGGCCCAGGCTGCGGCTAGTGTAGCCTGCAGACTGCACTTTTCAGTGCCGTGCCCGCCCATCGGTCTGCTCCGCCCTTAGCTCGGCGGCCGGTGGTGGAAGTCTGCATTTGTGGCTGGTCGCAGTGGTGGTGGTGGTGGTGGTGGTCTTTGAGGCGGTGGTGGCGGTGGCTGTGGAGGCGACCGGGGTGGTGGCGGCTGTGGTGGCTGCGATGGCTTCGGGGATGGAGATGGCAGTCGTGTCTGTCGGCTGGTCTGTCGGCTGGTCTGTCCGCTCGTCTGTCCGCTGGTCTGTGTCGGCTGGTCTGTTGTCGGCTGGTTTGTCGGCTGGTCTGTGTCGGCTGGTCTGTTGGCTGGTTTGTCGGCTGGTCTGTTGTCGGCTGGTCTGTTGGCTGGTCTGTCGGCTGGTCTGTCCGCTCGTCTGTCCGCTGGTCTGTCCGCTGGTCTGTGTCGGCTGGTCTGTGTCGGCTGGTCTGTTGTCGGCTGGTCTGTGTCGGCTGGTCTGTGTCGGCTGGTGTGTCGGCTGGTCTGTCCGCTCGTCTGTCCGCTGGTCTGTTGTCGGCTGGTCTGTCGGCTGGTCTGTGTCGGCTGGTCTGTGTCGGCTGGTCTGTTGTCGGCTGGTTTGTCGGCTGGTCTGTGTCGGCTGGTCTGTGTCGGCTGGTCTGTGTCGGCTGGTCTGTGTCGGCTGGTCTGTCGGCTGGTCTGTCCGCTCGTCTGTCCGCTGGTCTGTGTCGGCTGGTCTGTGTCGGCTGGTCTGTGTCGGCTGGTTTGTCGGCTGGTCTGTTGTCGGCTGGTCTGTTGTCGGCTGGTCTGTGTCGGCTGGTCTGTGTCGGCTGGTCTGTGTCGGCTGGTCTGTCGGCTGGTCTGTCGGCTGGTCTGTGTCGGCTGGTTTGTCCGCTGGTCTGTCGGCTGGTCTGTGTCGGCTGGTCTGTCGGCTGGTCTGTTGGCTGGTCTGTCGGCTGGTCTGTTGTCGGCTGGTCTGTTGGCTGGTCTGTCGGCTGGTCTGGAGTGAGACGCTTCAGCCGTGTCCAGCCTCTCGGAGGACCAGTGACTCGGAGGACTGGGGCCCGGCAGATGCCGCGTCGTCCCGCGGCGTCCCGCGGCGTCCCGCGTCGTCCCGCGGCGTCCCGCGCCGTCCCGCGGCGTCCCGCGGCGTCCCACGTCAGCAGTGGGTCCGGTCCGCCATCACGTCTCCCCGTGGCAACTCGTGCCACTGGGCCGGGGACGAAATTATCACAACAACCGGGCCGGGCTCCACGGAGGGGCACAGTCGATACATACCCGCTGTGTTTTGTTTAGTGTAACGTGAATTCCAACATTGTTTCGTCATTTGTTTTGTCTTCCTCTGCTCCCGAGATCTAGTGCGGTGACCTGGCCGCGGATGATGGGTGCACCATGTTGTCGCCTGCCCGGCCCTGCTCGGTGGCCAGGCGCACCAGTGTACAATGCTGTCGCATTCCCAGCCGACCGTGCCATCTCTTCTGGGTGGTGTTGACGCTTCGTTTATGCCGTGTTACTGTACCCACCATCCGGTGCATCTGTACTGTACCCGGTGCATCTGCACTGTATCCGGTGCATCTGTACTGTGCCCACCATCCGGTGCACTGCCTTTGCATGTGTGCACGCCGCTTTCTGCCGTGTGTTGCATGGGTTATCGGCTTGGCGTTTTGTTGCATGCCCTGCACCCCACTGCCGTGATATTGCTATGGATTGCATGTGCAGCATGGTTGTCGGATGTTCAGTTAAAGTTTCACAAGGATTTGTGATTTAGCTTCGGAAAGCCTGGACGTTACAGTTGCGTTGTGCCCATACTGGTGTTGATGTAGCCTGCTTTCGATCAGCAACAGCAATATCAGAAAACTGCTGCTTGGAAATGTCTTCCGTTGCGTTTCTTGCACGGCGGAATGTTATGATCGATATGGATCATTGCATAACCCAGTGAAATTTGCCTTCCGGTTGCCTTATGGATCGGCCATCCCTCTTCAAAGCATGTGACCCGATTTTAACGGCTATGACTGGTTTTAACCTGTTGTCCGTTTCAGCTGGTGGTCGACCGAGCAAGGCGCACTCGCGCAGCCACTCGGGCAGCTACGACGGCGACGCCGGCGTGCCGCAGTCCAGTCTCCATGGCAACAAGCGGCCCAACAACCCGCGCGTCAGCGGACTCAGCTACACAGAGAAAACCACGCTGCTCTCCAGCGACGAAGAGTTCCCGTGAGGCGGTCCGCGACGGTGGCGCCGCCTATACTGTAGTTTAGTTTCTGTTCGCGCCGCTAGATGTCTGGCCGGTGCTTGGGTAGGTGATTCTGTGATTAGTTGGCGAAGACGTGGGGATTGCGAGGCGCGCGGCCGAGTCAACCCACTGCGAGCCCCTGCAGCATCGGTAGATGTTTCCTGTTGATAAGATGTGCCACTGCGGCGATCTAGAGAGGTGATAATTATGCGAAGTGTGAGGAGATCGGCTCGGGTATCGTTGGCTCTGATTTCCGCGGCGAGGCGATTTCCTCGGCAAGGCGGACAATGTTTTTGTATATTGCTTTGCCGTCGTGTGCCGTGCGCGCGTTGTTGTAATCCTGTCTATTCACCGGCGGCACGGTAGTTTTTTTTAATTCGCTTAGTGATCATTTCACCGTTTGGCGTCGCGTTAGATTGCATAATTAAACTGTAACGACGCGCGGAACGTGTCGATTATTTAACGTCTCTCTGCCGGCTGCTGCTGTATAGCGCATGCGCTTGCCACTGCCGCCACCTATCTACTTACCTAGAATCGGCGGAGATTATGGGCTGTAGCTTCTGTGACGAGATCTCGGCGAGTGACGGTCGTCTGGGCGCGCCAGTGTGAGTGTATTTATTCCGTGTGACCCGGCGACCGGGCCCCACGAGGACTCTCTCCTCGCGATCCTGGCGAGCCCCGCCCCACTGTTTCGGGGTGATTCTGATGAAGAGAGCGGCCCTGGTGGCCGTGCTACCTGTGGCCAAAGTGAGTGTCTCGCGCTGGATTCGAGAGCTGCCCCTGCTGTGGGGTAGAGACTGACTGATGTCGGCGGCCTCCCGCCGGCCTCCCGGCTCTGTATCCTGTTATCCCCATCTCCCGCTCTGCTACTGTCTCTCCATGTGTTCTGCCCCTCTCCCCCCTCCTTCCTGCCGTGCGGCTCTGGCCGACTGACCTGTCTTTGTACGTGAGCGCGCTCTCGTCTGCGTGTGAGAGCTTGTGTGCGTACGTGTACGTGTGTGTCGTCTCCGTCCGTCTGTCTGTGTGCGTTCCATGGCTGTCAGCTGCCCTGCCCGGTCTCGGAGGGATGCAGGGCTGACCGGGCTCGGCGGTGGCGCTGCTGCTGGAACTCGCCATCTATCGCAGCGTGTACTGTTTCTCTCGCGGTCCACAGAGAAGCGTCGGCCCGCGTCGTCCACACAAGCACAAGCGTCGTCCCGCGTGTGAAGAGCCGAGTGTCGCTGTGGAGAGAGGAGTGAGCGCTGTAGGGGGATGGTGTGCGCGTCGCCCATCTGTGGGGATGCAATGCTGTACTGATGGTCCTGTCTCGTGTCCTGTCTCGTGTCCTGTCGTGTTGTGTCCTCTCCCGTCCTATGTTGTACTTCTGTGCGGTTCTGTCGCCCCCTCTTTGGTCTCGTCCCGTCCTTTGCCGTCCCATCTGGACACGTTTCGTTTGGCCCGCCTCGCCTCGTCCCGTCTCCCATTCTGCCATCTCCTGTCCTCCCTCTCACACCCACCTCACCCTCCGTCCCCCTCTGCCAAGTCCCGTCCCCGTCTCCTCCACTTCACCTGCGGCCCCTATCTCCCCTCTCCTCCATCCCAGCGCCCCGCCCCGCCCCGCCCCGCCCCGCCCCGCCCCGCCCCCGCCATGACAGGCGCGATTTGGCAATGTGTTGTAGCCTCTCTGTGTCGACAGTCTGCCGCAGCCTCTGCTGAGTCGAGCGTATATATACCTAAGATGATTAGCCTCTCTGTGTCGACAGTCTGCTCAGCCTCTGCTGAGTCTGCTGCAGCCTCTGCTGAGTCGAGGTTATATATATATACCTAAGATGCTGATCGCCGTGTATTGCTGTTGCTGCAGCGGGAGTCCGCAGACCGGCGTCTGGTGTCCCGCCGCGTGACGCTCCCGGCCGGTGATGAGACGCTGTGTGTGTTCGCCGCGGCTGTTCTGTTCACCGCGGCTGTTCTGTTCACCGCGGCTGTTCTGTTCGCCGGGGAGCCAGAGGGCCCAGTGTTAGCTGAACTGCGGTGGTGTGCGCGCCGCGGTACTCCACAGCTGCCGTGAACGGTGGACCGATCCGGCGAAAGGGCAAACAGACGACGTAGCCTGCTGCACGACTGCGAGAGGTTTGGATTGGTCGTGTGAAAAACGGCGCCCAGCGTCTGATCCAGCGCAGGGGTTAATGTGTCCATGAGGTTAGGGACATGTCTGATTCGTTTTGTGATGGATGAATAGCCTCTGTGCATTGCTATTCACAGCAGGAATTCAAAGTTTTCGCAGTCGTGCTGCATGATATTGGTCGATTTGCCCGACATGTAGTCCGGTCCACTCTCGCCATACTGTTGTTGTCTAGTGCTGTCTGTGTTTAACCGCCATCCGCTATTGTAAATATTTATTTTCGTACATGTTAGTGTGCAATCGGCTGCGGCTGAGGTGGCGCGAGCGCGTCGAAGGCGACGCAGCGCCCGCCGCACGTGCGCCAGGCAGGGACATCGCGCCACAAATGTCACCACCGCGCCGCCGAGCACCGCGCGGCAGCAGTGCGGCGCGCCTAGCCTCTGTTAGATTGATCTGTGGATGCTCTGCTGTTTATCGGTATACGGGGCGCACGGGACGGGAGAGAGGGGCTGTCGGCGGGAACGGGAGGAGGGAGAGAGTGGAGAGAGTCGGGTCATGAGAGGCAGTGCGGCGCGTGTCGAAAGGCTTTGTCGTGAATAAAACCACAAAACGGGCGCGGTGTGTGGTGAGAGAGAGAGGGGGGGAGAGAGAGAGAGAGGGGGGGAGAGAGAGAGAGGTGAGGAGGATTCACGGAGAAGTCGTAAGAGGATAGAGCTTGGGAGCGATTGGTTGATTGGTTTGCAATACAAGAAGATAAACCAAACCCATCGCTCCGCTTGTGGCTCTGTCCGTGAGTATCTGACAACAGTGTTGTGGTGTTAAGTAGTGTTATGTACAGGGAACTCGTCGCAATGACGGTCAGATATAACTGGATGCACGACTGCCTGACCGACTCTGTTAACCGCGTGCGATGGACTCGCGAACTCCAAACTATCATCGGTCACATCACAGTCTTGAGTGGCGGAGCAAGGCGGAGCAAGGCGGAGCAAGGCGGAGCAAGGCGGAGCAAGGCGGAGCAAGGCGTCCACCAGCGGGCCCACGGCCACAACACTGGGAGCCGTCTTGCGGACCACCAAACGTCCATCACACGTCCAACAACGTCCATCACACGTCCAACAACGTCCACCATACGTCCACAACACGTCATAGTACACCCATAGCATGGCAACATGTTCACTGCAGCTCAGGTGAAAAGCGTGACGCGTGTATAGTGAATATTACAAAACCACATCCATACGTTATCGAAATGTCATCACTCGTGAACTCGGCATCAAAACCACATCCATACGTCATCTCGAAATGTCATTATCACTCGTGAACTCAGCATCAAAACCACACCCATACGTTATATCGAAATGTCATTATCACTCGTGAACTCAGCAGATCAGCGATTGTCCACTGCACGTACCTCTGTGCATACGTAGTTAATTAGCTACGCTTTATATGTATTACTGTTACGTACATATAATGCGCCCACGTTTTCCCTCTACATAGATGTCGCAGCCAGTTTTGAGCCGCTTCTTCGCTAAGAGAAGATACCATCGCTCCCCGCTCCAGTATGTCGGTCGGTCCAGTGGACGGTGAGGGTACAGCATTGGTACGCCGTCACCGTCGAAGCCAGCGGGTGCTGTAAGACGTCAATCTCACCTAGACTGCTCCTCACTTTGATTGTCCCGGTGGTTGTGTGACGTCACTCCGGCGCGTCCGATTGCTGTTTGACGTCACCCTAGCCGGCGCATTGGGTATATGACCTCACTGGTCGGTCCGTTGGAGTATGACGTCACTCGTATGCGTCCGATTGTTATATGACGTCACCCAGACCGTTTCTATGGATGTATGACGTCACTGAGATCAGCATGCTGGTTCAATGACGTCACTGCTCCGCGCCGTGAATGGGTGATGTCACTTCTCGGTTCGGTGGGTCATGACGTCACTCTGGTCGGTGCAGCTGCCGTATGACGTCACTCTGACCAGGACCCCTCCTCGCCGGGCGTGACGCGGTGGGTGCAGTGGTTACACCGCTTCTCGCGCATCAGGAAACAGGGGATCAGGCCGATCGGGAACAGCACCAAGGCCAGGAACACTCCGCAGGCGGTGAATCGGTTCCTCAGCGCCCCCACCTGCCGACAGGACGCGGGGTTGTCAGACGGGCAGAGGGGCTGGAGATAATGCGGGGTAGGGGTGTACACGTGCGCACGTGCAGAGGCACCCAATCCCTGACTTGTGGGAAACTGGCGGTTGAGAGGTCCCTAACCACACACCAAATTTGAACACAATCGGCTCAGCCATTCCTGATATATAGAATAGGGGTGAGCACGTGCGCACGTGCAGGCACCCCACCCCTGACTTGTGGAAAATCAACGGCTGAGAGGTCCCTAACCACACACCAAAATATAACGCAATCGGTTCAGCCGTTCCTGAGATATATAATAGGGGTGTGCACGTGCGCACGTGCAGAGGCACCCAATCCCTGACTTGTGGGAAACTGGCGGTTGAGAGGTCCCTAACCACACACCAAATTTGAACACAATCGGCTCAGCCATTCCTGATATATAGAATAGGGGTGAGCACGTGCGCACGTGCAGGCACCCCACCCCTGACTTGTGGAAAATCAACGGCTGAGAGGTCCCTAACCACACACCAAAATATAACGCAATCGGTTCAGCCGTTCCTGAAATATATAATAGGGGTGTGCACGTGCGCACGTGCAGAGGCACCCCACCCCTGCCTTGTGGAAAATTGCGAGAAAACACTTTTTTGCGAGAAAACACTTTTCAACACCCCTCACGCGGCACGCGCCACGCGCAGTGGTAGGCACCCACATGAGTCGGCACTGGTCTCAAACAGAGTAAGTTGGATGGGGCTGCTCAGCCAAGAAGTCAGCTTGTCAATCGGACGTGTGGTTGCAGATATATGAGCTTCTCAAAAGCGTCGCCACGGGTCGGGTCGGGCCGGGCCGCTCATATTCATATTTTCCCATATACCACGGAAAGACGAGCGTACGCTTCGCGCTCGCTCGTAATAACATGAAAATCCACATAAAAAATGCTCCAAAGGCGTAATTAAATGCACGCAAAAAAATGGGGGTACATTTTTTCGTCATTTCAGCCGACACCACCCCACCCCCCCACTCAAAAATCCTTGGCGATGCCACTGCCCCCCCTTATTAAATGCGGGCCTCTCTAAGGCCCCCAGCCCATCTAGGTGGGGCTCCTGTCCTGTCCGGTTGTATTTTTTTTTTATAAAAAGAAAATTCGGATGTATTTTTCACAAATGAACAGTGAGTTTTTATTTGCTATTTTCATCTTAGCACACCACGACTGTCCGCGACCCGTGACGAAATGCGCCAATGTGCATCGGTAAATCCATTCGAGCGTGCGTTCGGTATCTGAAAATGTTATCCTTTGGATATTCTCCGAAGGATAATTATTGCCGATAATTTTCCCTTCGCGCGTTCGGCATCTACTCTGTCGGGGATCATTTTCCATTGGAAAATTATCGCTCCCCAGAGCGTTCGGTATCTGCAAGGATTTTCCATCGGCTTTTTTGCGTGCGCTGTAAAACACGCATTTAACTCAACTCAAGCTTGACATTGATACTATCGACCTTAAAAGCAACAGGAAATACTTTGAGAACATAACATGTCAGGGGCGGCGCCACCATTTTTTGATAGGGGGACGGGTCCATTTTTTTGTTGTTAATCGTAGAAAATCGAGTTTTGATGCAAATATAAAATACAAACTTCAAAATAACGGAAAGGATAGTTTCTTAACAATGGCTATCTCCGATTTGCACAATTTTCCCTTGTTAACCCCCAAAAAGTAAACAAACTTATTTTTTTTCGGAAAAAATCTCACAAAATCAAAACATTTGAAGATATTAAACAAAAACGGAATATATATATATATATATATATATATATATATATATATATATATATATATATATATATATATATATATATATATATATATATATATATATATATATATATATATATATATATATATATATATATATATATATATATATATATATATATATATATATATATATATATATATATATATATATATATATATATATATATATATATATATATATATATATATATATATATATATATATATATATATATATATATATATATATATATATATATATATATATATATATATATATATATATATATATATATATATATAT
>JAXIVJ010002642.1:70000-72500 GCA_036785665.1 Chirona hameri | reverse complement strand
TCAACAACATCATCATCAGCAACATCATCATCATCATCATCATCATCATCATCATCATCATCATCATCATCATCATCATCATCATCATCATCATCATCATCATCATCATCATCATCATCATCATCATCATCATCATCATCATCATCATCATCATCATCATCATCATTATCATCATCATGCCCGGAGGCGGTGTTGTACCGCCTCCGGGCATACCACACCGCCTCCGGGCATACAACACCGCCTCCGGGCATACTACACCGCCTCCGGGCATACCACACCGCCTCCGGGCATACAACACCGCCTCCGGGCATACTACACCGCCTCCGGGCATACCACACCGCCTCCGGGCATACAACACCGACTCCTGGCATACTACACCGCCTCCGGGCATACCACACCGCCTCCGGGCATACAACACCGCCTCCGGGCATACTACACCGCCTCCGGGCATACCACACCGCCTCCGGGCATACAACACCGCCTCCGGGCATACAACACCGCCTCCGGGCATACCACACCGTCTCACGTCATCATCAGCAACATCATCAGCAACATCATCATCAACATCATCAGCAACATCACCAGCAACATCATCATCATCATCATCAGCAACATCATCAGCAACATCATCAGCAACATCACCAGCAACATCATCATCAACATCATCAGCAACATCATCAGCAACATCATCAGCAACATCATCATCAACATCATCATCAACAGCAACATCATCATCAGCAACATCATCATCAGCAACATCATCATCATCATCATCATCATCATCATCATCATCATCATCATCATCATCATCATCATCATCATCATCATCATCATCATCATCATCATCATCATCATCATCATCATCATCATCATCATCATCATCATCATCATCATCATCATCATCATCATCATCATCATCATCATCATCATCATCATCATCATCATCATCATCATCATCATCATCATCATCATCATCATCATCATCATCATCATCATCATCATCATCATCATCATCATCATCATCATCATCATCATCATCATCATCATCATCATCATCATCATCATCATCATCATCATCATCATCATCATCATCATCATCATCATCATCATCATCATCATCATCATCATCATCATCATCATCATCATCATCATCATCATCATCATCATCATCATCATCATCATCATCATCATCATCATCATCATCATCATCATCATCATCATCATCATCATCATCATCATCATCATCATCATCATCATCATCATCATCATCATCATCATTATCATCATCATGCCCGGAGGCGGTGTTGTACCGCCTCCGGGCATACCACACCGCCTCCGGGCATACAACACCGCCTCCGGGCATACTACACCGCCTCCGGGCATACCACACCGCCTCCGGGCATACAACACCGCCTCCGGGCATACTACACCGCCTCCGGGCATACCACACCGCCTCCGGGCATACAACACCGCCTCCGGGCATACTACACCGCCTCCGGGCATACCACACCGCCTCCGGGCATACAACACCGCCTCCGGGAATACTACACCGCCTCCGGGCATACCAGACCGCCTCCGGGCATACAACACCGCCTCCGGGCATACAACACCGCCTCCGGGCATACCACACCGCCTCCGGCCATACAACACCGCCTCCGGGCATACAACACCGCCTCCGGGCATACCACACCGTCTCACGTCATCATCAGCAACATCATCAGCAACATCATCAGCAACATCATCAGCAACATCACCAGCAACATCATCATCAACATCATCAGCAACATCATCAGCAACATCATCAGCAACATCATCATCAACATCATCATCAACAGCAGCATCATCATCAGCAACATCATCATCAGCAATATCATCATCATCATCATCATCATCATCATCATCATCATCATCATCATCATCATCATCATCATCATCATCATCATCATCATCATCATCATCATCATAATCATCATCATCATCATCATCATCATCATCATCATCATCATCATCATCATCATCATCATCATCATCATCATCATCATCATCATCATCATCATCATCATCATCATCATCATCATCATCATCATCATCATCATCATCATCATCATCATCATCATCATCATCATCATCATCATCATCATCATCATCATCATCATCATCATCATCATCATCATCATCATCATCATCATCATCATCATCATCATCATCATCATCATCATCATCATCATCATCATCATCATCATCATCATCATCATCATCATCATCATCATCATCATCATCATCATCATTATCATCATCATGCCCGGAGGCGGTGTTGTACCGCCTCCGGGCATACCACACCGCCTCCGGGCATACAACACCGCCTCTGGGCATACTACACCGCCTCCGGGCATACCACACCGCCTCCGGGCATACAACACCACCTCCGGGCATACTACACCGCCTCCGGGCATACCACACCGCCTCCGGGCATACAACACCGCCTCCGGGCATACTACAC
>JAXIVJ010002642.1:37500-47500 GCA_036785665.1 Chirona hameri | reverse complement strand
GCGGTGTTGTACCGCCTCCGGGCATACCACACCGCCTCCGGGCATACAACACCGCCTCCGGGCATACTACACCGCCTCCGGGCATACCACACCGCCTCCGGGCATACAACACCGCCTCCGGGCATACTACACCGCCTCCGGGCATACCACACCGCCTCCGGGCATACAACACCGCCTCCGGGCATACTACACCGCCTCCGGGCATACCACACCGCCTCCGGGCATAAAACACCGCCTCCGGGCATACTACACCGCCTCCGGGCATACCAGACCGCCTCCGGGCATACAACACCGCCTCCGGGCATACAACACCGCCTCCGGGCATACCACACCGTCTCACGTCATCATCAGCAACATCATCAGCAACATCATCATCATCATCATCATCATCATCATCATCATGATCATCATCATCATCATCATCATCATCATCATCATCATCATCATCATCATCATCATCATCATCATCATCATCATCATCATCATCATCATCATCATCATCATCATCATCATCATCATCATCATCATTATCATCATCATGCCCGGAGGCGGTGTTGTACCGCCTCCGGGCATACCACACCGCCTCCGGGCATACAACACCGCCTCCGGGCATACTACACCGCCTCCGGGCATACCACACCGCCTCCGGGCATACAACACCGCCTCCGGGCATACTACACCGCCTCCGGGCATACCACACCGCCTCCGGGCATACAACACCACCTCCGGGCATACTACACCGCCTCCGGGCATACCACACCGCCTCCGGGCATACAACACCGCCTCCGGGCATACAACACCGCCTCCGGGCATACCACACCGTCTCACGTCATCATCAGCAACATCATCAGCAACATCATCAGCAACATCATCAGCAACATCACCAGCAACATCATCATCAACATCATCAGCAACATCATCAGCAACATCATCAGCAACATCATCATCAACATCATCATCAACAGCAGCATCATCATCAGCAACATCATCATCAGCAACATCATCATCATCATCATCATCATCATCATCATCATCATCATCATCATCATCATCATCATCATCATCATCATCATCATCATCATCATCATCATCATCATCATCATCATCATCATCATCATCATCATCATCATTATCATCATCATGCCCGGAGGCGGTGTTGTACCGCCTCCGGGCATACCACACCGCCTCCGGGCATACAACACCGCCTCCGGGCATACTACACCGCCTCCGGGCATACCACACCGCCTCCGGGCATACAACACCGCCTCCGGGCATACTACACCGCCTCCGGGCATACCACACCGCCTCCGGGCATACAACACCGCCTCCGGGCATACTACACCGCCTCCGGGCATACCACACCGCCTCCGGGCATAAAACACCGCCTCCGGGCATACTACACCGCCTCCGGGCATACCAGACCGCCTCCGGGCATACAACACCGCCTCCGGGCATACAACACCGCCTCCGGGCATACCACACCGTCTCACGTCATCATCAGCAACATCATCAGCAACATCATCAGCAACATCATCAGCAACATCACCAGCAACATCATCATCAACATCATCAGCAACATCATCAGCAACATCATCAGCAACATCATCATCAACATCATCATCAACAGCAACATCATCATCAGCAACATCATCATCAGCAACATCATCATCATCATCATCATCATCATCATGATCATCATGATCATCATCATCATCATCATCATCATCATCATCATCATCATCATCATCATCATCATCATCATCATCATCATCATCATCATCATCATCATCATCATCATCATCATCATCATCATCATCATCATCATCATTATCATCATCATGCCCGGAGGCGGTGTTGTACCGCCTCCGGGCATACCACACCGCCTCCGGGCATACAACACCGCCTCCGGGCATACTACACCGCCTCCGGGCATACCACACCGCCTCCGGGCATACAACACCGCCTCCGGGCATACTACACCGCCTCCGGGCATACCACACCGCCTCCGGGCATACAACACCGCCTTCGGGCATACTACACCGCCTCCGGGCATACCACACCGCCTCCGGGCATACAACACCGCCTCTGGGCATACAACACCGCCTCTGGGCATACCACACCGCCTCCGGGCATACAACACCGCCTCCGGGCATACCACACCGTCTCACGTCATCATCAGCAACATCAACAGCAACATCATCAGCAACATCATCAGCAACATCACCAGCAACATCATCATCAACATCATCAGCAACATTATCAGCAACATCATCAGCAACATCATCATCAACATCATCATCAACATCATCATCAACATCATCATCAACATCAACATCATCATCAACATCATCATCATCATCATCATCAACATCATCATCAACATCATCATCAACATCATCATCAACATCATCATCAACATCATCATCAAAATCATCATCAACATCATCATCAACATCATCATCAACATCATCAGCAACATCATCAGCAACATCATCATCAACATCATCAGCAACATCATCAACAACATCATCATCAGCAACATCATCATCATCATCATCATCATCATCATCATCATGATCATCATCATCATCATCATCATCATCATCATCATCATCATCATCATCATCATCATCATCATCATCATCATCATCATCATCATCATCATCATCATCATCATCATCATCATCATCATTATCATCATCATGCCCGGAGGCGGTGTTGTACCGCCTCCGGGCATACCACACCGCCTCCGGGCATACAACACCGCCTCCGGGCATACTACACCGCCTCCGGGCATACCACACCGCCTCCGGGCATACAACACCGCCTCCGGGCATACTACACCGCCTCCGGGCATACCACACCGCCTCCGGGCATACAACACCACCTCCGGGCATACTACACCGCCTCCGGGCATACCACACCGCCTCCGGGCATACAACACCGCCTCCGGGCATACAACACCGCCTCCGGGCATACCACACCGTCTCACGTCATCATCAGCAACATCATCAGCAACATCATCAGCAACATCATCAGCAACATCACCAGCAACATCATCATCAACATCATCAGCAACATCATCAGCAACATCATCAGCAACATCATCATCAACATCATCATCAACAGCAGCATCATCATCAGCAACATCATCATCAGCAACATCATCATCATCATCATCATCATCATCATCATCATCATCATCATCATCATCATCATCATCATCATCATCATCATCATCATCATCATCATCATCATCATCATCATCATCATCATCATTATCATCATCATGCCCGGAGGCGGTGTTGTACCGCCTCCGGGCATACCACACCGCCTCCGGGCATACAACACCGCCTCCGGGCATACTACACCGCCTCCGGGCATACCACACCGCCTCCGGGCATACAACACCGCCTCCGGGCATACTACACCGCCTCCGGGCATACCACACCGCCTCCGGGCATACAACACCGCCTCCGGGCATACTACACCGCCTCCGGGCATACCACACCGCCTCCGGGCATAAAACACCGCCTCCGGGCATACTACACCGCCTCCGGGCATACCAGACCGCCTCCGGGCATACAACACCGCCTCCGGGCATACAACACCGCCTCCGGGCATACCACACCGTCTCACGTCATCATCAGCAACATCATCAGCAACATCATCATCATCAT
This sequence comes from Chirona hameri, assembly GCA_036785665.1. Lineage (NCBI taxonomy): Eukaryota > Metazoa > Arthropoda > Thecostraca > Balanomorpha > Balanidae > Chirona > Chirona hameri. The sequence continues at coordinate 43,820 of JAXIVJ010002642.1, read as the reverse complement.
CATCATCATCATCATCATCATGATCATCATCATCATCATCATCATCATCATCATCATCATCATCATCATCATCATCATCATCATCATCATCATCATCATCATCATCATCATCATCATCATCATCATCATCATCATCATCATCATCATCATCATTATCATCATCATGCCCGGAGGCGGTGTTGTACCGCCTCCGGGCATACCACACCGCCTCCGGGCATACAACACCGCCTCCGGGCATACTACACCGCCTCCGGGCATACCACACCGCCTCCGGGCATACAACACCGCCTCCGGGCATACTACACCGCCTCCGGGCATACCACACCGCCTCCGGGCATACAACACCACCTCCGGGCATACTACACCGCCTCCGGGCATACCACACCGCCTCCGGGCATACAACACCGCCTCCGGGCATACAACACCGCCTCCGGGCATACCACACCGTCTCACGTCATCATCAGCAACATCATCAGCAACATCATCAGCAACATCATCAGCAACATCACCAGCAACATCATCATCAACATCATCAGCAACATCATCAGCAACATCATCAGCAACATCATCATCAACATCATCATCAACAGCAGCATCATCATCAGCAACATCATCATCAGCAACATCATCATCATCATCATCATCATCATCATCATCATCATCATCATCATCATCATCATCATCATCATCATCATCATCATCATCATCATCATCATCATCATCATCATCATCATCATCATCATCATCATCATTATCATCATCATGCCCGGAGGCGGTGTTGTACCGCCTCCGGGCATACCACACCGCCTCCGGGCATACAACACCGCCTCCGGGCATACTACACCGCCTCCGGGCATACCACACCGCCTCCGGGCATACAACACCGCCTCCGGGCATACTACACCGCCTCCGGGCATACCACACCGCCTCCGGGCATACAACACCGCCTCCGGGCATACTACACCGCCTCCGGGCATACCACACCGCCTCCGGGCATAAAACACCGCCTCCGGGCATACTACACCGCCTCCGGGCATACCAGACCGCCTCCGGGCATACAACACCGCCTCCGGGCATACAACACCGCCTCCGGGCATACCACACCGTCTCACGTCATCATCAGCAACATCATCAGCAACATCATCAGCAACATCATCAGCAACATCACCAGCAACATCATCATCAACATCATCAGCAACATCATCAGCAACATCATCAGCAACATCATCATCAACATCATCATCAACAGCAACATCATCATCAGCAACATCATCATCAGCAACATCATCATCATCATCATCATCATCATCATGATCATCATGATCATCATCATCATCATCATCATCATCATCATCATCATCATCATCATCATCATCATCATCATCATCATCATCATCATCATCATCATCATCATCATCATCATCATCATCATCATCATCATCATTATCATCATCATGCCCGGAGGCGGTGTTGTACCGCCTCCGGGCATACCACACCGCCTCCGGGCATACAACACCGCCTCCGGGCATACTACACCGCCTCCGGGCATACCACACCGCCTCCGGGCATACAACACCGCCTCCGGGCATACTACACCGCCTCCGGGCATACCACACCGCCTCCGGGCATACAACACCGCCTTCGGGCATACTACACCGCCTCCGGGCATACCACACCGCCTCCGGGCATACAACACCGCCTCTGGGCATACAACACCGCCTCTGGGCATACCACACCGCCTCCGGGCATACAACACCGCCTCCGGGCATACCACACCGTCTCACGTCATCATCAGCAACATCAACAGCAACATCATCAGCAACATCATCAGCAACATCACCAGCAACATCATCATCAACATCATCAGCAACATTATCAGCAACATCATCAGCAACATCATCATCAACATCATCATCAACATCATCATCAACATCATCATCAACATCAACATCATCATCAACATCATCATCATCATCATCATCAACATCATCATCAACATCATCATCAACATCATCATCAACATCATCATCAACATCATCATCAAAATCATCATCAACATCATCATCAACATCATCATCAACATCATCAGCAACATCATCAGCAACATCATCATCAACATCATCAGCAACATCATCAACAACATCATCATCAGCAACATCATCATCATCATCATCATCATCATCATCATCATGATCATCATCATCATCATCATCATCATCATCATCATCATCATCATCATCATCATCATCATCATCATCATCATCATCATCATCATCATCATCATCATCATCATCATCATCATCATCATTATCATCATCATGCCCGGAGGCGGTGTTGTACCGCCTCCGGGCATACCACACCGCCTCCGGGCATACAACACCGCCTCCGGGCATACTACACCGCCTCCGGGCATACCACACCGCCTCCGGGCATACAACACCGCCTCCGGGCATACTACACCGCCTCCGGGCATACCACACCGCCTCCGGGCATACAACACCACCTCCGGGCATACTACACCGCCTCCGGGCATACCACACCGCCTCCGGGCATACAACACCGCCTCCGGGCATACAACACCGCCTCCGGGCATACCACACCGTCTCACGTCATCATCAGCAACATCATCAGCAACATCATCAGCAACATCATCAGCAACATCACCAGCAACATCATCATCAACATCATCAGCAACATCATCAGCAACATCATCAGCAACATCATCATCAACATCATCATCAACAGCAGCATCATCATCAGCAACATCATCATCAGCAACATCATCATCATCATCATCATCATCATCATCATCATCATCATCATCATCATCATCATCATCATCATCATCATCATCATCATCATCATCATCATCATCATCATCATCATCATCATCATCATCATCATCATTATCATCATCATGCCCGGAGGCGGTGTTGTACCGCCTCCGGGCATACCACACCGCCTCCGGGCATACAACACCGCCTCCGGGCATACTACACCGCCTCCGGGCATACCACACCGCCTCCGGGCATACAACACCGCCTCCGGGCATACTACACCGCCTCCGGGCATACCACACCGCCTCCGGGCATACAACACCGCCTCCGGGCATACTACACCGCCTCCGGGCATACCACACCGCCTCCGGGCATAAAACACCGCCTCCGGGCATACTACACCGCCTCCGGGCATACCAGACCGCCTCCGGGCATACAACACCGCCTCCGGGCATACAACACCGCCTCCGGGCATACCACACCGTCTCACGTCATCATCAGCAACATCATCAGCAACATCATCAGCAACATCATCAGCAACATCACCAGCAACATCATCATCAACATCATCAGCAACATCATCAGCAACATCATCAGCAACATCATCATCAACATCATCATCAACAGCAACATCATCATCAGCAACATCATCATCAGCAACATCATCATCATCATCATCATCATCATCATGATCATCATGATCATCATCATCATCATCATCATCATCATCATCATCATCATCATCATCATCATCATCATCATCATCATCATCATCATCATCATCATCATCATCATCATCATCATCATCATCATCATCATCATTATCATCATCATGCCCGGAGGCGGTGTTGTACCGCCTCCGGGCATACCACACCGCCTCCGGGCATACAACACCGCCTCCGGGCATACTACACCGCCTCCGGGCATACCACACCGCCTCCGGGCATACAACACCGCCTCCGGGCATACTACACCGCCTCCGGGCATACCACACCGCCTCCGGGCATACAACACCGCCTTCGGGCATACTACACCGCCTCCGGGCATACCACACCGCCTCCGGGCATACAACACCGCCTCTGGGCATACAACACCGCCTCTGGGCATACCACACCGCCTCCGGGCATACAACACCGCCTCCGGGCATACCACACCGTCTCACGTCATCATCAGCAACATCATCAGCAACATCATCAGCAACATCATCAGCAACATCACCAGCAACATCATCATCAACATCATCAGCAACATTATCAGCAACATCATCAGCAACATCATCATCAACATCATCATCAACATCATCATCAACATCATCATCAACATCAACATCATCATCAACATCATCATCATCATCATCATCAACATCATCATCAACATCATCATCAACATCATCATCAACATCATCATCAACATCATCATCAAAATCATCATCAACATCATCATCAACATCATCATCAACATCATCAGCAACATCATCAGCAACATCATCATCAACATCATCAGCAACATCATCAACAACATCATCATCAGCAACATCATCATCATCATCATCATCATCATCATCATCATCATCATCATCATCATCATCATCATCATCATCATCATCATCATCATCATCATCATCATCATCATCATCATCATCATCATCATCATCATCATCATCATCATCATCATCATCATTATCATCATCATGCCCGGAGGCGGTGTTGTACCGCCTCCGGGCATACCACACCGCCTCCGGGCATACAACACCGCCTCCGGGCATACTACACCGCCTCCGGGCATACCACACCGGCATACCACACCGCCTCCGGGCATACAACACCGCCTCCGGGCATACTACACCGCCTCCGGGCATACCACACCGCCTCCGGGCATACAACACCGCCTCCGGGCATACTTCACCGCCTCCGGGCATACCACACCGCCTCCGGGCATACAACACCGCCTCCGGGCATACAACACCGCCTCCGGGCATACCACACCGTCTCACGTCATCATCAGCAACATCATCAGCAACATCATCAGCAACATCATCAGCAACATCACCAGCAACATCATCATCATCATCATCAGCAACATCATCAGCAACATCATCAGCAACATCATCAGCAACATCACCAGCAACATCATCATCAACATCATCAGCAACATCATCAGCAACATCATCAGCAACATCATCATCAACATCATCATCAACAGCAACATCATCATCAGCAACATCATCATCAGCAACATCATCATCATCATCATCATCATCATCATCATCATCATCATGATCATCATCATCATCATCATCATCATCATCATCATCATCATCATCATCATCATCATCATCATCATCATCATCATCATCATCATCATCATCATCATCATCATCATCATCATCATCATCATCATCATCATCATCATATCATCATCATGCCCGGAGGCGGTGTTGTACCGCCTCCGGGCATACCACACCGCCTCCGGGCATACAACACCGCCTCCGGGCATACTACACCGCCTCCGGGCATACCACACCGCCTCCGGGCATACAACACCGCCTCCGGGCATACTACACCGCCTCCGGGCATACCACACCGCCTCCGGGCATACAACACCGCCTCCGGGCATACTACACCGCCTCCGGGCATACCACACCGCCTCCGGGCATACAACACCGCCTCCGGGCATACTACACCGCCTCCGGGCATACCAGACCGCCTCCGGGCATACAACACCGCCTCCGGGCATACAACACCGCCTCCGGGCATACCACACCGCCTCCGGCCATACAACACCGCCTCCGGGCATACAACACCGCCTCCGGGCATACCACACCGTCTCACGTCATCATCAGCAACATCATCAGCAACATCATCAGCAACATCATCAGCAACATCACCAGCAACATCATCATCAACATCATCAGCAACATCATCAGCAACATCATCAGCAACATCATCATCAACATCATCATCATCATCATCATCAACATCATCATCAACATCATCATCAACATCATCATCAACATCATCATCAACATCATCATCAAAATCATCATCAACATCATCATCAACATCATCATCAACATCATCAGCAACATCATCAGCAACATCATCATCAACATCATCAGCAACATCATCAACAACATCATCATCAGCAACATCATCATCATCATCATCATCATCATCATCATCATCATCATCATCATCATCATCATCATCATCATCATCATCATCATCATCATCATCATCATCATCATCATCATCATCATCATCATCATCATCATCATCATCATCATCATCATCATTATCATCATCATGCCCGGAGGCGGTGTTGTACCGCCTCCGGGCATACCACACCGCCTCCGGGCATACAACACCGCCTCCGGGCATACTACACCGCCTCCGGGCATACCACACCGCCTCCGGGCATACAACACCGCCTCCGGGCATACTACACCGCCTCCGGGCATACCACACCGCCTCCGGGCATACAACACCGACTCCTGGCATACTACACCGCCTCCGGGCATACCACACCGCCTCCGGGCATACA
>JAXIVJ010002642.1:27500-30000 GCA_036785665.1 Chirona hameri | reverse complement strand
AACATCATCATCAACATCATCATCAACATCATCAGCAACATCATCAGCAACATCATCATCAACATCATCAGCAACATCATCAACAACATCATCATCAGCAACATCATCATCATCATCATCATCATCATCATCATCATGATCATCATCATCATCATCATCATCATCATCATCATCATCATCATCATCATCATCATCATCATCATCATCATCATCATCATCATCATCATCATCATCATCATCATCATCATCATCATTATCATCATCATGCCCGGAGGCGGTGTTGTACCGCCTCCGGGCATACCACACCGCCTCCGGGCATACAACACCGCCTCCGGGCATACTACACCGCCTCCGGGCATACCACACCGCCTCCGGGCATACAACACCGCCTCCGGGCATACTACACCGCCTCCGGGCATACCACACCGCCTCCGGGCATACAACACCACCTCCGGGCATACTACACCGCCTCCGGGCATACCACACCGCCTCCGGGCATACAACACCGCCTCCGGGCATACAACACCGCCTCCGGGCATACCACACCGTCTCACGTCATCATCAGCAACATCATCAGCAACATCATCAGCAACATCATCAGCAACATCACCAGCAACATCATCATCAACATCATCAGCAACATCATCAGCAACATCATCAGCAACATCATCATCAACATCATCATCAACAGCAGCATCATCATCAGCAACATCATCATCAGCAACATCATCATCATCATCATCATCATCATCATCATCATCATCATCATCATCATCATCATCATCATCATCATCATCATCATCATCATCATCATCATCATCATCATCATCATCATCATCATCATCATCATTATCATCATCATGCCCGGAGGCGGTGTTGTACCGCCTCCGGGCATACCACACCGCCTCCGGGCATACAACACCGCCTCCGGGCATACTACACCGCCTCCGGGCATACCACACCGCCTCCGGGCATACAACACCGCCTCCGGGCATACTACACCGCCTCCGGGCATACCACACCGCCTCCGGGCATACAACACCGCCTCCGGGCATACTACACCGCCTCCGGGCATACCACACCGCCTCCGGGCATAAAACACCGCCTCCGGGCATACTACACCGCCTCCGGGCATACCAGACCGCCTCCGGGCATACAACACCGCCTCCGGGCATACAACACCGCCTCCGGGCATACCACACCGTCTCACGTCATCATCAGCAACATCATCAGCAACATCATCAGCAACATCATCAGCAACATCACCAGCAACATCATCATCAACATCATCAGCAACATCATCAGCAACATCATCAGCAACATCATCATCAACATCATCATCAACAGCAACATCATCATCAGCAACATCATCATCAGCAACATCATCATCATCATCATCATCATCATCATGATCATCATGATCATCATCATCATCATCATCATCATCATCATCATCATCATCATCATCATCATCATCATCATCATCATCATCATCATCATCATCATCATCATCATCATCATCATCATCATCATCATTATCATCATCATGCCCGGAGGCGGTGTTGTACCGCCTCCGGGCATACCACACCGCCTCCGGGCATACAACACCGCCTCCGGGCATACTACACCGCCTCCGGGCATACCACACCGCCTCCGGGCATACAACACCGCCTCCGGGCATACTACACCGCCTCCGGGCATACCACACCGCCTCCGGGCATACAACACCGCCTTCGGGCATACTACACCGCCTCCGGGCATACCACACCGCCTCCGGGCATACAACACCGCCTCTGGGCATACAACACCGCCTCTGGGCATACCACACCGCCTCCGGGCATACAACACCGCCTCCGGGCATACCACACCGTCTCACGTCATCATCAGCAACATCATCAGCAACATCATCAGCAACATCATCAGCAACATCACCAGCAACATCATCATCAACATCATCAGCAACATTATCAGCAACATCATCAGCAACATCATCATCAACATCATCATCAACATCATCATCAACATCATCATCAACATCAACATCATCATCAACATCATCATCATCATCATCATCAACATCATCATCAACATCATCATCAACATCATCATCAACATCATCATCAACATCATCATCAAAATCATCATCAACATCATCATCAACATCATCATCAACATCATCAGCAACATCATCAGCAACATCATCATCAACATCATCAGCAACATCATCAACAACATCATCATCAGCAACATCATCATCATCATCATCATCATCATCATCATCATCATCATCATCATCATCATCATCATCATCATCATCATCATCATCATCATCATCATCATCATCATCATCATCATCATCATCATCATCATCATCATCATCATCATCATCATCATCATCATCATCATCATCATCATCATCATCATCATCATCATCATCATCATTATCATCATCATGCCCGGAGGCGGTGTTGTACCGCCTCCGGGCATACCACACCGCCTC
>JAXIVJ010002642.1:17500-22500 GCA_036785665.1 Chirona hameri | reverse complement strand
CATCAGCAACATCATCATCATCATCATCATCATCATCATGATCATCATGATCATCATCATCATCATCATCATCATCATCATCATCATCATCATCATCATCATCATCATCATCATCATCATCATCATCATCATCATCATCATCATCATCATCATCATCATCATCATCATTATCATCATCATGCCCGGAGGCGGTGTTGTACCGCCTCCGGGCATACCACACCGCCTCCGGGCATACAACACCGCCTCCGGGCATACTACACCGCCTCCGGGCATACCACACCGCCTCCGGGCATACAACACCGCCTCCGGGCATACTACACCGCCTCCGGGCATACCACACCGCCTCCGGGCATACAACACCGCCTTCGGGCATACTACACCGCCTCCGGGCATACCACACCGCCTCCGGGCATACAACACCGCCTCTGGGCATACAACACCGCCTCTGGGCATACCACACCGCCTCCGGGCATACAACACCGCCTCCGGGCATACCACACCGTCTCACGTCATCATCAGCAACATCATCAGCAACATCATCAGCAACATCATCAGCAACATCACCAGCAACATCATCATCAACATCATCAGCAACATTATCAGCAACATCATCAGCAACATCATCATCAACATCATCATCAACATCATCATCAACATCATCATCAACATCAACATCATCATCAACATCATCATCATCATCATCATCAACATCATCATCAACATCATCATCAACATCATCATCAACATCATCATCAACATCATCATCAAAATCATCATCAACATCATCATCAACATCATCATCAACATCATCAGCAACATCATCAGCAACATCATCATCAACATCATCAGCAACATCATCAACAACATCATCATCAGCAACATCATCATCATCATCATCATCATCATCATCATCATCATCATCATCATCATCATCATCATCATCATCATCATCATCATCATCATCATCATCATCATCATCATCATCATCATCATCATCATCATCATCATCATCATCATCATCATCATCATCATTATCATCATCATGCCCGGAGGCGGTGTTGTACCGCCTCCGGGCATACCACACCGCCTCCGGGCATACAACACCGCCTCCGGGCATACTACACCGCCTCCGGGCATACCACACCGCCTCCGGGCATACAACACCGCCTCCGGGCATACTACACCGCCTCCGGGCATACCACACCGCCTCCGGGCATACAACACCGACTCCTGGCATACTACACCGCCTCCGGGCATACCACACCGCCTCCGGGCATACAACACCGCCTCCGGGCATACTACACCGCCTCCGGGCATACCACACCGCCTCCGGGCATACAACACCGCCTCCGGGCATACAACACCGCCTCCGGGCATAGCACACCGTCTCACGTCATCATCAGCAACATCATCAGCAACATCATCAGCAACATCATCAGCAACATCACCAGCAACATCATCATCATCATCATCAGCAACATCATCAGCAACATCATCAGCAACATCACCAGCAACATCATCATCAACATCATCAGCAACATCATCAGCAACATCATCAGCAACATCATCATCAACATCATCATCAACAGCAACATCATCATCAGCAACATCATCATCAGCAACATCATCATCATCATCATCATCATCATCATCATCATCATCATCATCATCATCATCATCATCATCATCATCATCATCATCATCATCATCATCATCATCATCATCATCATCATCATCATCATCATCATCATCATCATCATCATCATCATCATCATCATCATCATCATCATCATCATCATCATCATCATCATCATCATCATCATCATCATCATCATCATCATCATCATCATCATCATCATCATCATCATCATCATCATCATCATCATCATCATCATCATCATTATCATCATCATGCCCGGAGGCGGTGTTGTACCGCCTCCGGGCATACCACACCGCCTCCGGGCATACAACACCGCCTCCGGGCATACTACACCGCCTCCGGGCATACCACACCGCCTCCGGGCATACAACACCGCCTCCGGGCATACTACACCGCCTCCGGGCATACCACACCGCCTTCGGGCATACAACACCGCCTCCGGGCATACGACACCGCCTCCGGGCATACCACACCGCCTCCGGGCATACAACACCGCCTCTGGGCATACAACACCGCCTCCGGGCATACCACACCGCCTCCGGGCATACAACACCGCCTCCGGGCATACAACACCGCCTCCGGGCATACCACACCGTCTCACGTCATCATCAGCAACATCATCAGCAACATCATCAGCAACATCATCAGCAACATCACCAGCAACATCATCATCAACATCATCAGCAACATTATCAGCAACATCATCATCAACATCATCATCAACATCATCATCAACATCATCATCAACATCATCATCAACATCAACATCATCATCAACATCATCATCATCATCATCATCAACATCATCATCAACATCATCATCAACATCATCATCAACATCATCATCAACATCATCATCAACATCATCATCAACATCGTCATCAACATCATCATCAACATCATCAGCAACATCATCAGCAACATCATCATCAACATCATCAGCAACATCATCAACAACATCATCATCAGCAACATCATCATCAGCAACATCATCATCAGCAACATCATCATCATCATCATCATCATCATCATCATCATCATCATCATCATCATCATCATCATCATCATCATCATCATCATCATCATCATCATCATCATCATCATCATCATCATCATCATCATCATCATCATCATCATCATCATCATCATCATCATCATCATCATCATCATCATCATCATCATCATCATCATCATCATCATCATCATCATCATCATCATCATCATCATCATCATCATCATCATCATCATCATCATCATCATCATCATCATCATCATCATCATCATCATCATCATCATCATCATCATCATCATCATCATCATCATCATCATCATCATTATCATCATCATGCCCGGAGGCGGTGTTGTACCGCCTCCGGGCATACCACACCGCCTCCGGGCATACAACACCGCCTCCGGGCATACTACACCGCCTCCGGGCATACCACACCGCCTCCGGGCATACAACACCGCCTCCGGGCATACTACACCGCCTCCGGGCATACCACACCGCCTCCGGGCATACAACACCGCCTCCAGGCATACTACACCGCCTCCGGGCATACCACACCGCCTCCGGGCATACAACACCGCCTCCGGGCATACTACACCGCCTCCGGGCATACCACACCGCCTCCGGGCATACAACACCGCCTCCGGGCATACAACACCGCCTCCGGGCATACCACACCGTCTCACGTCATCATCAGCAACATCATCAGCAACATAATCAGCAACATCATCAGCAACATCACCAGAAACATCATCATCAACATCATCAGCAACATCATCAGCAACATCATCAGCAACATCACCAGCAACATCATCATCAACATCATCAGCAACATCATCAGCAACATCATCAGCAACATCATCATCAACATCATCATCAACAGCAACATCATCATCAGCAACATCATCATCAGCAACATCATCATCATCATCATCATCATCATCATCATCATCATCATCATCATCATCATCATCATCATCATCATCATCATCATCATCATCATCATCATCATCATCATCATCATCATCATCATCATCATCATCATCATCATCATCATCATCATCATCATCATCATCATCATCATCATCATCATCATCATCATCATCATCATCATCATCATCATCATCATCATCATCATCATCATCATCATCATCATCATCATCATCATCATCATCATCATCATCATCATCATCATCATCATCATCATCATCATCATCATCATCATCATCATCATCATCATCATCATCATCATCATCATCATCATCATCATCATCATCATCATCATCATCATCATCATCATCATCATCATCATCATCATCATCATTATCATCATCATGCCCGGAGGCGGTGTTGTACCGCCTCCGGGCATACCACACCGCCTCCGGGCATACAACACCGCCTCCGGGCATACTACACCGCCTCCGGGCATACCACACCGCCTCCGGGCATACAACACCGCCTCCGGGCATACTACACCGCCTCCGGGCATACCACACCGCCTCCGGGCATACAACACCGCCTCCGGGCATACTACACCGCCTCCGGGCATACCACACCGCCTCCGGGCATACAACACCGCCTCCGGGCATACTACACCGCCTCCGGGCATACCAGACCGCCTCCGGGCATACAACACCGCCTCCGGGCATACAACACCGCCTCCGGGCATACCACACCGCCTCCGGCCATACAACACCGCCTCCGGGCATACAACACCGCCTCCGGGCATACCACACCGTCTCACGTCATCATCAGCAACATCATCAGCAACATCATCAGCAACATCATCAGCAACATCACCAGCAACATCATCATCAACATCATCAGCAACATCATCAGCAACATCATCAGCAACATCATCAGCAACATCATCAGCAACATCATCATCAACAGCAACATCATCATCAGCAACATCATCATCAGCAACATCATCATCATCATCATCATCATCATCATCATGATCATCATCATCATCATCATCATCATCATCATCATCATCATCATCATCATCATGATCATCATCATCATCATCATCATCATCATCATCATCATCATCATCATCATCATCATCATCATCATCATCATCATCATCATCATCATCATCATCATCATCATCATCATCATCATTATCATCATCATGCCCGGAGGCGGTGTTGTACCGCCTCCGGGCATACCCCACCGCCTCCGGGCATACAACACCGCCTCCGGGCATACTACACCGCCTCCGGGCATACCACACCGCCTCCGGGCATACAACACCGCCTCCGGGCATACTACACCGCCTCCGGACATACCACACCGCCTCCGGGCATACAACACCACCTCCGGGCA